>PVJL010001493.1:244115-260049 GCA_004026885.1 Lyroderma lyra | reverse complement strand
CTACACACGCACACGCACGCACACACACACGCCCATACACATGCGCACACACACACACGCACACATGCACACGCCCATACACACGCACACACCCATACACACGCACACGCCCATACACACGTATACTCACGCACATGCCCATACACACGCACACACCCATACACACGCACACGCACGCACGCACACACAATCGTTCTGGATCTATACTGAAAATAGGACTGACAGCATTATGAGGTCTAGAAGGAACTTCAGAGAGCATTTCCAAACCCCATTTTATAGACTCCAGGAGATCCCCCTTACCCGAGGTTTCATTTTCAGTGGTTTCAGTGATCCATGGTCAGCTGTGGCCTGAACATAGTAAATAAAAAATTCCAGAAATAAACAGTTCATGAGTTTTAAATTGTGCACTGTTTTGAGTAGTGGGATGAAACCTCGTGCCTGCTTGGGACACGAATCACCCCTTTGTCCACTGTCTCCACGCTGTGTATGCCGCCCGCGCATCAGCCACTTAGTAGCCACCTCGGCTGTCAGATTGACTCAAAGTATCACAGTGTTTGTGTGCAAGTAACCCTGAGAGGACCCTAAAGCTATGTCACAGTGCCTACATCATTCACTCATTTCATCACGTAGGCACTGTAGTATCTCACATCTTCACAAGAAGAAGGGTGCAGCCAGGGGTTCCCTGGTGGGGCAGTGGCTAAGGCTTCAGCGCTCTCAACACTGCAGCCTGGGTTCAATTCCCAGCCAGGGAGCCACCAAAAAAAGAAAAAGAGCGGTGAGACAAGTACAATAAGACACACACAGAGAGAGAGAGAGACACCGTAATTACTTTACTTTTATTACCGTATATTGTTACAATTGTTCTATTTTGTTATTAGTTATTGCTTTTAACCTCTTACTGTGCCTAATTTACAAATTAAACTTTATCATAGGTAGGTATTGGAAAAAACATAGTATATATAGGGTTTGGTATTATCTTCAGTTTCAGGCACCCACTGGGGGTCTTGGATTGTATCCCCCACAGATAAGAGGGGAACTACTGTACAAAACTGAAGCCAAGCGAGCAAAAGTGACCGATCCAGGCCACACACACAGTTGGAAAGTTAGGCCTGGAATCCTGTCTCCTCCGCCCTCCGTGCTCTTGCCCCAACACCTCTCTCTGCCTCTTGTTTCCTTGTGTCTCCTGCCCTCTTTGTCTCTCTCTGTCCCCAGCCTCCGTCTATCTCTGAGGCATTTATTACTCCCCCTGTTAGGCCTGATTTGGAGCTTTCATTAATGATGAATTAGCAACGTAAATCCCAGCAGTTGCCGTCACCTGGTGCCCACGGGCTCTTGGAAGGGACCTTGCCAATCTAATCTTAATACCTCTCCCCTCTCTCCTAGGGCAATTACTTCTCACATCATTTGTCTGCAGAGACCATGACCATCCCCCACCCCCAGCCCAGCTGAGGATAAGTTCATCTTTGTCAATTAATTATTGAACAGTTTATTTCGCACTGGGAGGTGATAAGAGAAGGGAAAGCCACATGTTGGGAAATCATCACCATAATTACACAGACGCTGCCGCAGAGCCCAATGTCACAATGCCAGGGATGTTAGTGCGGGCAGGGAAGCAAGGAAGGGCAGAGGTCTGTTGGAGGGCAGGAGGCCTGGCTGTGTGGCCTTAGGACAGCCCCTGGGCCTCCCTGCATTGTAATCAACAGACACACCCACATTGAGCTTTCAGAGTCCAGGTCCAAACAGAGAATTAAGCAGGGTCGTAACCACGGGTGCAGGTCATGCTTCTTCATGGGGGAGGGGTGATCAGAATGTGGGAAGGTTTACACTGTCCTTATAGTCCTTCCTTTCTGAGTTTAGGAGCCCCATAGCATGCACAAAATACAGTGGTGTGTTACAGGGTCTTGGATACTATAGCAAAAACCCCTTACCTTACCTTACTCTAGCAAAAAAAAAAAAAAAGCCCAGAACACCTGTCCCACCCACCGTCCTGTTACCTCTCACCTCATCCCTGACTGCTCTCCCCTTTACTCACTCTACTCCGGCCACCCTGGTCTCCTTGCTACTGACTGCAAGCTAGGCACATGCCCACCCCAGGGCCTTTGCATGTGCTGTTCCCGCCACTGAGAGTGCTTTTTCCTCCGAAATCTCTACGGCTCGCTCTCCTCCTCTGGTCTTTATCAAACATCACCTTTCAGTAAGACCCTCTCTGAGCACCTTATTTAAAATTGCAACCCACTCACCCACCCCCTTGTCCTGATATAAACAAACTCTCTCTCTTGCTGTTTCATTTTTTTCCGGATCATTTTAGCACATTTGACGTATGATGTGTTTTACTTATGTTTGTTCTCTTTCTCCCCTCTCCTCTCTGTCTCTCCAAAGTAGAAGCTCCACAGGGGCTGGGATTTTTGTGTTTCCTCCCTGCCCCCCCCCCCCAATATTTCATCTGTGTCTGCAGCACTAGAACCCTGCCTGGTACAAAGTCAGCAGTTCTCGTTGAGGAAGGAAGGAAGGAAGGAAGGAAGGAAGGAAGGCAGGAAGGAAGGAAGGAAGGAAGGAAGGAATTTTGTGTGGGATGGGGTAGAGATAAGGAAAGAACAGGAGTGAGTGCCTTTTTCAGGAACAGGACGGCAATGTCTGCTGCAGCACCAGGAATTTAGGAGGATTCCTGACGGAGAAGGGGCATCCCGGCCAGGGCAGGAGTCTGCTGGAAAAGTCATTTTAAAAGCAAGTGTTCAGTTGGCCGCATGTCTGCGCATGCTTTGAGGCTGGCATGCTGGATGCCGCCCTCCGTCACACGGATGGGTACCCCCGCCCCGAACTCTCCCCAGGGAGGGGACAGCAGCGTGAGAAGCTGTGGACGCTTTGATTAACTCCCCAGCAAGAGTCCCCTCGCCTGTCTCCTTCTCTCCCCAAGGCTGTAATGGGGGGCAGCGTGCTGGGGGCTGGGCAGGGGCGTCCCCACAGTGTGTGAGGGGTGAGCGCGGAGCAGCAGAGTGAGCCAAGGGCTAGGGCTCTGCCCCCGCCCCTCAGGAGGGGGTGGAGGGCGAGATAACGGGGAGCAGTGTGAGGGGCAGCGCCTCGGGTGGGGCAGGACAGGCAGGGAGAGCGCAGCGCTGGGGGCGGGGGGGGGGGGGCTCCAGGAAGCGATGGGGCAGGCCTGGGCCCCAAGCGGACTGGCTCCAGCTCTTCTTCCAGAACCCTCTGGCCCCGAAGCTCCGCTCCTCTCCTCGGAGCCACGCTGCCCTCCCCCCTGAAACCAAGACGGTGATTTTTTTTTAGAGCGAGTTTCCCCCCAAATCTCAGGAGATGCCGGAGCTGCTGTTTCCATGGAAACCTTCCCCGCCAACCTCGGGAAGGAGGAGCTGGGCGCCCCCACCGCCCCCACACTGCCCCTGCTCCAGCCTGCAGGGGTCCCCAAGTTGAAAATAATCCCCCTCCTCCAGGTTTTCCCAGCAGGGGCTCGACTTCCTCGCAGGGGGCGGAGGGGGGCAGCTGGGTTTTGCCTCTAGTGCTCAGGCCTCGATGTGGGGACACTCAGACCCAGGCAAGAGAGAAAATGGGGCTACTGGGGGGGTGCATGGCTTCCAGGGCAAGCTCTATCTTGGGACATCACCCCCTCCCTGGAAATGACAGGACCTTTCCTCCCCAGGAAATCCCAAACTACCCCGTCCCTCCGTGGCCCTGTGTGTCTCCGGGGCGTTGTCCTCCACAGGCCGCGGGCCCACCCGAACTCCTCAGGGGTCCCTGCAAGCTGGAGAGCAACAACAAAACTCTGTCCAACTCAAGGAGGGAAGGAATTTACTGAAAGAACACTCCAGAGCTCCTTGAATTGATGAGGCAGCGAGGAGCAGGCTCAGCAGGTCGGCCAGAGGGAGAAAGGCAGGTTAAGGGGTGCAGCCAGAGGGGTGCCCGGAGACAGCCCGCTGGGGCAGGGGCGCTGCTGCCTCTGGGCCCCGCCGCCACCTGGCACCAGCATGTCTGGACACCGGCACGTTGTGAACGACTTTAAGGGTCCCCACTTCTCTGAGGTGTCACTTCCTCTAGGTCAAGATCATGGGCAAAGGGATATAGGACAAAGGAGTCTTTTTGGGTGACAATGGACCTGTTCAGTGTCCTGGTTGTGGTGGTTCCATGAATCTACACATGTGTTACAATCATAGAACTGTACCCCTCCCCCCCAAACACACACCAAAATTACATCAATGTTACTCTATGTAAATGTAAAACATAAAATCCTAGGCAAAACGCCCTCTGCCCAAGATGGCTCTGGGGCCGGGGGGACAGCCTGTCTGCACCCCTTTGGCTCCAGAATGGGTTGGGGCTCTGCCCCCCCACCAGACTACACACTGGGAGAGTCCGTGGAGGGGGGAGTACGGGTGCTGGGCAGCCAGCAGATGGGCAGATGCCCACTTCCCAAAGCATTTGGGTGCTTGGGGGCTTCTGAGGAAATGCCAGCACCCTGAGGGCCCCCTTCTGGGCTACGTCACTTCCTTAGTGGGAGGAGAAGCCCCCATGTCTTCGTGACCTGCGGCCTCACTATGGCACACTGAGCAAGGAGGCACCTAGGGAGCCTGGGTTTCCGGAGCGACCCCGTTCTGCCACTCCAATAGGGTGGGGGTTAGAGGGGAGGCATCGTGCCTTCCCCACTGGGGCCCAAGGGAAGCTCCATTCCCTAAGACCCAGCCCTCAAGGGGAGTGGAGGCGGGTGGAGAGTGTTATTAAGGGGCTTAGGACAGCCCAGCACTAGACTCTCAGTTTGTCAGGGGGTCAGGAAGGAAAGCCCCTTCCATCCCTCCCCCAGCCGTCCTCTACTGGCCCACACTAACCCCACTAATTCTGTCTGTGTCTGGGGTGGCAGTCTATGCTGGTTCCCAACAGGAGCCCCCCAAAGACTGTGGGCAGCGCCGTCCCTGGGAAGCTCCTGCAGAGCAGCAGGAAGGGAGGGCTAGCACCCGGCCGGCCGGCAGCGTGTCACAGTCCCCGGCCCTCCTGGCACTGTCTAGGGACTTCCTCCCCGACTTGCTCCTGCTGCTGGCCTCACATGGGGGTGGAAGGGCCCATCTCCCAAGGGCTCTGAGAACAGTTACAGATGGTCCGGATGGTACCAAGCAGGTGGGGTTGGGGGTGCGTAGCCCGCCATGTGCCCTCTCTCCCATCTTCACATGGCTGTGGGCCCTGTTTCTCCCTCCTCTCTGTCCCCACGTGGAGCCTGCTCCCTGGGCCAGTGCCCCAGAGAGGAGGTGGGGAGCGGGGCGGCAGGGGCTCTCCAAGGAGGGAGGGGATGCACCACCGGGTGGCACAAGGCTTCCCCTGAGCACGTGTACCCAAAAAAGCAGAGCCTTTTCCACAATTTTAAATGTCACATATTGATTTGTATTAAGACTGCATGAGAGAGCCATGTGACAATTAAAACCAAGGGACACAAAGACGGTGTCTGTTTCTGGCCTGCTCCCCCAGCAACCACAGGGGCCAGCCCCTTACCTGGCTCCACCAGCTTGGGGAGGGGGGCTCTTGAGAAGGTATGGAGACAGGAAGTCTGCGACTGTGGGCGCCAGGAGGATAGAGAATGGACGAGAGTGGAAACTCCACTGGGAGCCAACACGTACGGAAGTCTCTGTGGCGTCTCTGGCAATAAAAATAAAAGGCACACGCCAGGCCTCAGTGCTCCTGGCTGGGGGGGGGGCACGCGGGGCAGCTGAATTGCAGTAAACGCAGGCAGGGAGGGAGCTTATGGGCCAGGGAGGGCGGCAGACATGGCCGTGCACCTGGGGAAGGTGTGGGGGAGGCAGACAGGGAGCGTGGGGGAGGCAGACAGGGAGCGTGAGGGGCGCTCGGGGCGGGAGGGCTGGGCCGCAGGGTTGGGCCTGCTCGGTGGGCCGCAGGGTTGGGCCTGCTCGGTGGGCCGCGGGGTTGGGCCTGCTCGGTGGGCAGCGGGGTTGGGCCTGCTCGGTGGGCCGCGGGGTTGGGCCTGCTCCGTGGGCCGCGGGGTTGGGCCTGCTCCGTGGGCCGCGGGGTTGGGCCTGCTCCGTGGGCCGCGGGGTTGGGCCTGCTCGGTGGGCCGCGGGGTTGGGCCTGCTCCGTGGGCCACCGCGGGTATGGGCACGGCGTCTCCTGCAGCGCTCCACCTGCATCGTGTTCACAGATCCTTTTTTTTTTTTTCTTAAAGAGAAGTAAGCCTTTATTTCCTGTCTCCCAAATCAAGGGAGCTGTGCTGCCTGCTTCTGGGTGGTCAGTCAGAGAGAGCAAATCCTGTGTCCTCGGTAAGCTCCCCCGGCTCTGCTGCGGCCTTGGCTGGGGCTGGGGCAGCCCGGGAGCGGCAGCTCTGCCTGCAGAGGGATCAGCCAAGACCTTGGCCTTCTGGGCAAGTGGGAAGGTGTCACCGGTCTCCACAAACAAAGCCAGGCCGGCTTGTCCCCATAGACAGAATGGGGGCACCGATGCAGCAGTTAGGTGGGTAATCAATCTGCTGGCAACACGGCGGACCCCCACACACACCAGGAGGCGGGAGTGCAGTTTCCCGGCGACGTGAAGCACTTCCGGGGGGTACATGCTGCCACCGTCAGACACCCGCTGGATGATGGGCCCACGGAGGAGCGGGGCGGTGGTCAGCATGTTGTTCGGCAGTCTGCCTTCACTGGCCTCCAGTCGTAATCAGCTCCACGTCCCTCAGGACGCCAGCAGTGGCCCTGGGGATGTCAGAGGTGACGCCTAAAGGCTGGAAGAAGGAGGTCTCCTCGGGCCCCAGATTAGTGTTTGGGGCTGGCATGGCAACGTCACACGGTGATGGCACTATTGGCCAGCAGCATGTCCCCGCTGTCCGCAAGCTCCTCCGTGGTAAGCACGAAGCCCACCTTCCCCCAGATACGAGGCAGTGGCTTCCCCACAGCCGGGTGGTTGTCCAGACGCCCTCGATGGCCGTGTGCATCGTGGTCCTTCTCACCCACGGGGGGACAGGCTTGGAGCCCACGTCGCCGGCCCCCACAGTGAAGCAGTTTGGACAATCATCTAGAAGTTGGATGATCTTAAGGAAGTAGCTAAACTTCCAGGTCACCCTGTCTTCCCTGGGCATCGCAGTCGTACATCAGGGGTTGCTACGCAGGGTTTAACACCTGCCGGGGACGTGTCAACGCCTGACACAGAGTTTGGATGATGGAAATGTTCTGTGTCTGAACCATCTGGTAGCCACCTGCCACAGGTGGCTCCTGAGCACTGGAAATGTGGCAAGGACTCTGAGGAGCTGAACTTTGGGTTGTATTTAATTTTTAAATTCCTATAAATGTAAATTCACATAGTCCCCTGGGCTTCCTGGCTACTGGATGGCACAGTGCAGTATGGAGACACCGGGACATATCCATGACACTAAGTTCCAATTGGAGAGAGTGACATCAAACAAAAACCTGTGTGGTCTAGTATCAGGCTGTGAGGAATGCCAAGGAGACTCAGTTACAGAGTGACACCGTGGGCCACTGTTCTAGAAAGGGCAGTGAGTGAAGGAAAGGACGGGCAGCCGCGGGTCACCGGACAGCGCGTGCCAGGCCTGGGGGACTGCAGCTGCAGGTGCGAGGTGGGAGCGTGCGTGCGGCAGCACTGGGGTGAGACGCAGGTTGGGGGATCAGAAATGAGGGCTGAGCAGACCCAGGGGCCGAAGCGGGCCATGGAAAAGAGCATGGGTTTTACGCTGTGAAGTGGAGCCCGGGCCATTGCCACGCCGATGGGACCAGGCAGGGTGCCTGAGCCACTCCGCTAAACTAGCTGTGTGCTTCCCCTCTGCAGGCACATGCTGCTGTTTTAGCTGCGGATAAAGGAGAGAGATGCTCGCTGTGGGTCTGACTCCCTCGTTCCTCCTCCTGCTCCCCCTCTCCCAGCTCTGACCCTCCGTGTCTCTGCCCTCACCTATCCCTAACTCACCTGTGCTGGCCTCTCAGGTTGGTGTCTGGCAGGTCTCACTGTGACTCTGTGCCATTGCCTGGCACACCCTCCCCTTCCCCTGGTAGCTCAGCAGAGACGAGAGCCTAGCCTGCGGGGTTGTTGCAGTGCACCAGCCCTGGGGAGTAAGTGGGGGGACCCAGCCTGGTTATAGGAGAGAGGAGATACGAACAGGTGGGGAAGAAAGGCCCAGAAGGCTATGGGTGGGGAGCCCTAGAGTCAGAGCCAGGGTTTGCACAGGGCCCGCGGAGGCAATGCAGGTCACATCCCAAGGCTACTGAGATGGGACAATGCTTCCCATCTCTTTCCTCTCTTCCTGAGCCTCCAGCCCAAGGAGACAGGGCTGGGGTGGGGGATGGGAACTGGGACGGGGTGAAGGGGCATGCAGGAGTTTCTGGGTCTATGAAGAGAGAAATGAAGGGCTGGGGCAGGAGGCACTAGTTTCCTTGTTGCAATTGTAAGAAATTTCCACAACTTAGCTGCTTCAGACAATACATACTTATTCTCTTACCATTCTGGATGTCAAGAGTCCAAAGTGAGTCCTAAGGTGTCAGCAGGGCTGCTTCCTTCTGCAGGCCCCAGGGCAGACATCGTGCCGTGCCTCCTGCAGCTTCTAGACCAGCGGTTCTCAGCCTGTGGGTCACGACCCCTTTGGGGGTCGAATGGCCCTTTCACAGGGGTCGCCTAAGACCATCAGAAAACACATATCAGATATTTACATTACAATCCATAACAGTAGCAAAATGACGGTTACGAAGTAGCAATGAAAATAACTTTATGGGGGTCACCGCCCCATGAGGAACTGTATTACAGGGTCGCAGCCTTAGGAAGGCTGAGAACCACCACCCTAGAGGCTGCCAACATCCCTTGGTTTTGGCCGTATCACTCCATTGTCTGCTTCCATCATCACGTCTCCGACCCTCCAGCCTCTCTTTCCTTCCCAAGGCCCCTTGTGATGACGTTGGGCCCACCTGGATAACCCAGGGTAATCTCTCTGCCTCCAGAGCCCTCAATTAATCACAGCTGCAGAGTGCCTTTTGCCCAATAAGGTAACATTTGCAGGTTCCAGGGGTTAAGATGTGGACACATCTTTGCAGGAGGCGGGAGGGGGCATCACTCAGACTAGTACAGGGGCTTCACTGAGGGCATCCTGCTGGGGGCACTGGGCTGTGAGGCCCTTCGGGTGGGAAGCCTGTCTTTGCTCTCACCTGTCCCTGCCCTCCGGAGTTGGGCAGGATCACAGGATGACACCTGGAGTCATCTGGATTTATTCCTGGTTCTGCCTCTTCCTAGCGGCGATTTTGGGCCAGTCACTTAACCTCTCTGTGCCTCAGTGTCACTATCTGTAAGATGGGGATAGTAACAGTACTGAGGTCAAAGGTTTCTTGTGAGGATTCAGTGCAGCATGTGGAGTTCCTAGCACATGGTCAGCATAGCAGCTGCCATGGTTATGATTCTACGTCCGATTATCGTGCTTCCCGTGGACCATGTGGGAGCTACTGAAGGAGGAAGGAGCTCTGATTGTCTTCAGGGCATTTACATTCTAACCAGGACTACAAAGGCTTGTAGAAATATAGAGTTGGTTTTTTTTCCTTCTCTCTAGAAGGACGATGTCTAAAAATGATCTCACAAAGTTTTATGCTATTCAAGTTCCATCATTATGCATCTGTGATTGTCTTTAGTGCAATTTTTCCCAGTGCTGCACCTCCTGGGCATGCGCTTCATGCGCTTTCAGGTCTCCTTGAGGGTGAGTCAGTGAGTGGGTAAGTAAGTGGATCCTAGCACTGGCCCTGGCCAATGAGTTGTAGGCAGAAATGAAAGGGTCACTTCCAGGCTAGAGCTCTTAATTACTGCAAGACCCTCCAGAGTTCTCAATCTCTCTCTCTCTCTCTCTCTCTCTCTCTCTCTCTCTCTCTCTGTCTCTCTCTCCCTGGCATATCCTCATTTCCACCCTGATGCCCTGAGTGGTCACATGGAGCAGAGCTTCCTGCCGATCCACAATAAACATGAAGAGCAAGTAAGACTTATATTTGGTTGTTTTAAGCCCTTGCAATTTAGGAGTTACTTGTCACCTCAGCATAGCCCAGCCTCTCCTGACTAATTCAGCAATGAACATGGTGTACAAGTGATTCCCCACTCTATCATGGTCTCTGCACTAACATATAGTTTATATACAGCGTCTGGCAGAAGCCATGCCTGGACTTGAGTTATGATTTTATGACAAAGTCATAACCATACCTGTTTATAATTTTGTAATAAAAGATTTGGTATAAATTACCAGCTCATAAAAAAAGGGGGCATTATTTGTGTAACCATAAGCATGTATGGTTATGATTTTGTCATAAAATCATAACTCAAGTCTGGTGTGACTTCTGCCAGACCCTATAGCTGTAATCCATGAAGAACATCCACTCTTACGTTTTACTTTTCCACCCAAGATGTGATTACATCAGTGAGGATGTAGTTTGGCTACTAACTACAGAAACCCAAATTAGCAATGACTTAAACACCCAACGTTACTTCACTCTCTCCAGTATCAACTCTGGAGGTCGGCAGTCGGCAGTCCGGGTGATAAAGGAATCCAGGCTCCTTCTCGCCTATTCTCTGCCATTCTCAACAGACGGTTTCCTTCAAAGGGCTTCAGGTGGCTCTGCCCAAACTCAAGCTGTCACATCCCCAGTCCACCCTGAAGGAAGGAAGAAGGTGTGACCCAGGGAAGCCGAAAGTTTGGACAGCCCTGGTTTGCATCTTATTGGCCAGAACGTGGTCATAAGATCCTATCTAGTTGTAAAAGAGGTTGGGAAGTGAAATGCTTATTTTGAGCAGTGGTGGATCCTGCTCAGATTTTCCCCTAAGGCAGAAAGAGGGACGGTTTTCAGAGAAACAATTGGCAGTCTGCGGTGGTATTGCTTCACATGTAAGCTCTATGGTTTAATGGCCAGTTTAGACATTTTTAATTTTTTTTCACAATCCAGACAACCACATCAATGCACACTGCATCTCTTCATTTCTGTTATTTCCTTGAGATTTATTTCCCAGAGTGCGGTAGCCTGCCAGGCTGTGAGCCGTTCTCTCCGGCAGCGGCTGCTGTTAACATTTGCTGCCTGGGCTCCCAGACAACAGAGCCGTGGGGCGCTCAGGAGCCGCCCTTCCCGTTTCCTCCCAGCCCAGCCAGCACTGGCTTCTGCCGTTTGAATTTCCTTTTACTTGTTTAGTTGATGTGCTGTTTAAGGGTGTTTTCATTTTCATGCCATTTATTTAGCAGCCAGTTGAGTTTTGAGCCTGGTCTGGTTTACAATCGACATTTTTTTTCACAAATAGCAACTGTGTTGTTTTCAGCTTCAAGGGAAATGTAGAAGCCCATTTTAGAGCTGAGAAAACTGAGGCTCTAGGCCTAGAGTCACGTGTCAGTCACAGCAGATCCAGGACTGGGCCCTGGCACTGACTAGCAGCCCAGGGCCCCTGTAGAAAGAGCCTACTGAACAGCAGAGCAGGGATGTGCTGGGTGCTGAGGCACTGTGGGAAACCCCGAACTGGGGTCTGGGGGGCCTCCCCAAGTGAAATTTATGCAGTGTGGAAAAAAGAAAAAAATACGGCAGCGTGAATGCTGCTGCCGGGGGCCAGTAGGGCAGAGGCAATAGGAACCGTGTGTGACACGTTTCAGCTTGTTCGGTGCAGGCAGTCGGTTGTGAGCTACGGTTGAGAGAAGGTGTTTTAAACTGTGCTGTAAATCATGGATCATTAACATAAATTAACATAAATTTCTGTCAAAAACATTATGGTGTGTGCTCATCCACCTTATTCACCGGATCTGGCACCATGAGACTCTGGCTCTTCCCCAAAGTCAAAATGACCAGGAAAGGTAAATGTTTTGAATCGACTCAGGACATCAAGGCGGCCACGACAGCACAACTAAAGACACTCACGAAAGAGGACTGCAGAACTGCTTCCACACAGTCCAAGCACGATGGGATACGTGCGTTTGAAGAGACGGGGAGTATTTTTAGGGGGATTAATGGCAATGTATCTTTTATAAAAATTAATAAATTTTTAATGTAAATATTCACTGTATTTTCTTCTACCACACTTGATATCTAATAACTAACACCCATGGCTTTGTGCAAGCTGCTTCCTCTCTCTGGGCCTCAGTTTCCCCATAAGCAGAGAAGAAGGGTAGGGAGCAGACCTTCTCTAAGGCCCCTCCCAGCTCTGGATGGAAAATGCAATAACACACCTTGGCAGTTTAGGAGGAAGGGGTGGGATGGGGAAGCGGGGAGCATGGGGGAGGTGGGGCACCTCAGGAGGGGGGTGGGCTGCAATGAGTCTGGTCCTCCTGTAAGTCTGTGCACTGGGCTGTCACTGTTTGTCTGGGGTCTCGAGTTTGGGCTGAGGGTAAACATGTACAAGTCAACTTTGGAAGTGCAGGTGAGGACTGAGTGTAGGGATTTGGGGCTGCCACTCTTTCTCTTGGCCCAGGGAGCCGGGGGTGGGGGGGTGGGCTGGGGGCAGAGTCGGGGGCCCAGGAAGGGCAGGCCTGTTCCTGGAGGGGCTGGGTGAGCTGAAGGCTGGGACCCTGGCCTGGTGTCTAGCTCCAGCCCATGGTGATCTTCTCAAAGGACAGAATGTTTCTTGGATGCTCTGGGTCACTGAGACTAGTGGCCTTGGAAAGGTGACACTGTGAAGTCAGAGAGTGCCCATAAGACCCTGGTTTCCCTGGCTAACTTCTCCTCACCCCAATCCAGTTTACAAGACCTCCCACCTTATTGATTTCATTTGAATCCACTACCCTGTAAGGTGAGGGGCCCGTCTTACTTCCAGCTGCACAGCCGAGGAAACTGAGGTGAGAGGATTGCGTGACCCCAGTTAGCATGAAGGAGTGAAACCTAGGTTCTCAAAACTGAGGGTGCCCCCCATTCCACAGCTGAGGCTGTGTGAACAGCAAACTTCATGCAAACACTTCAGAGGGATGAGAGGGGTGAGTGGGGCCGGGGGAGCTGGGGCAGGAACCCACAGCTAAGAACAGACAGGCCATGACTAGGAGGACGGGGGAAGATGCCAGCCTAGGGAGACACTGTGCGTGTGTGTGCAGCTGAATGTGCATATGGGTGTGTGAGTGTGCATGAGCACGTGTGAGTGTGTGCATGAGTGTATACTGTGTGAGTATGTGTGTTGGGGCGTGTGTGAGTGTGTACACATGAGTATGGGAATGTGAGTGTGTATGGGTGAGTGTGTTTTATTGAATGGGGTCCTAAGGGTCAGGGAGGCAGAGGATGAGGCCTAAGGGGTGAGAGAGCCACGGTTTATGTCTCTGACTTTAGGTGAGGGGTGGGGATGGATGCATGCCCTTTAAGGGGTGGGTGAGAGGGAGGGAAGGAGCGTTGGTGGCGCTAATCCCAACCCTTAGGGTCTCAGGCACCAGCTGGGATTTGAAGAGGCGCAGTTCTGACCCAACTCCTGGAGGCCAGCTCAGGAGCCCTGCCAGAGCAGGGGACAGGCCCATGGCCAGTTGGAAAGTGAGGGTCAGAGCTGCAGGGGCCTAGCAGGGGCCTAGCAGGGACAAGTATCACTCCCTTCCCCGGGCTTTTCCTCCTGCCTCCCTGGATGACCCTTCTCAGCCTCCTGTGCCCGCTCCCAACTCCCAAAGCTCTGAATGGTCCATGCCGGGCTCAGCGGCTGATGCCCTTGTCTATCCCCTCACTCCCTCGGTGATCCCAGCAGTGTCCTGCTAAAAATGCCATCTGTCTGTCAATGGCTCCAACATGTTGGCACTGCGCAGACTCTCTCCTGAACTAGGATGTCTAATGTGCATTTCAAACCCAATGTGTCCAAAACAGAGCCCTTGGTCTGCCCCCTAACAAACCTCTTGCACCCAGTGGCCTTCAGTCAATGGCAACAGCACCCTCCCCGATGCCCAGAGCAAACGCTGGGCATCATCCTTGACTCCACTCCATCTCTTACACCCCCACCAATCCATCAGCAAATCCCAGAGGCTCTTCTTTCAACATCTACCCAGAAGCTACGCACTTATCACACCTCACTGCTGCCCCCCACCCCTGGTCCGGCCCCCATCACCTCTGCCCTAGAGGACTGCAGAAGCCCCCCTGCTTCTGCCCGTGACCCCCAACAGTCTACTCTCAACACAGCTGCTAGAGATATTCTTTAAAAACAAGTTAGGTCATGCCTCTGCCCTGCTCAGAAGGGCTGTTCATCTCACAGCCCCCACAACGCGCTCCACGCGCTGCCATCTGGCCCCTCGTGAGCTCTCTGACGACATCTCAGCACCCTTCCCCTCGTTCACGCCACCCCAGCTTCCCTGGCCTCCCTGACGGCTCCTCAAACACATGGCACTCTCCTCCTCCGGGCCTTTGCCCTGGCTATTCCCACTGCCTGGATGCTCTTCCCCCAGACAGCAGCAGAGCTCGCTCCCGCTCTCTGTGACCCTATCAAAATCGTGCCTTCACCCCAATCCAGAATTTCTTATCCCTCTTACCCTGTTTTATTGTTTACAGTGCTCAAGCCCTTTAATGTACTATGCTCATATAATTGTTTCTTTTGTCCCTATTAGCTTTTTTCCCACTAGAATATGAGCTCCACAAGGGCAGGGCCATTCGTCTGTTTTGTTCACAGGTGTCTCCCCGGTGCCCAGATGATACCAGGCACATAGTAGTTTCACAATTCACATTTGTTAAATGAATGACTCTAGTCCAGCCCCTCATTTCACAGATGAGGAAGCAAAGGCCCAGAGATGGGGGCAGTGTCCCTGAGTGACACTAGCAAACCAGCAGCAGGACCCAGGACCAGACCAAGCACCTCTGGACTGGCAGCCCCGTGCCCCCGCCCTGCCATGCTGGGGAGAGCTGAGTGTGACGACCCCGTCAGGGCCCTGCCGTGATCTCCTCCAATCCCTTTAAGTCTGTGTGTTCATCCCTGGTTTCGGTGGACTTTGCAGCTCATGTCTGACACCGTGACTGTTCCCAGTTGGAGCCACCTCATCTGCAAGGAGAGCTGGGACTGTAGGAGTTTGCATTCCTTCCCCGCCACACACACCCAGGCAGCCTGGAGCCAGGGACTGAGGGGAGAGTACAAAGACCAGCAGCCGGGCCTGCATGCGGCCCCACGCCTGCAGCGTGATTTATGCTCCAGAGTTCTCCGTGGAATCAGACTGACGTTAGGACCTTGTCTGAAATCTCCCTAGGGTTGGTGTCTCCCTCTTTCCTAACCTGCTTCACCCCACCTCTGGCCAGAGTCTCAAGTGAACATTCCTGGAATATACCGCCTGTACATGAATCATAGCAGGGTCAGCTTCTAGAAGAAGCCAACTTAAGATACAGTCTTCTGTGCTAATCTGGGACAGACCTGGAAAGCAGTGCAGTGCAGGAGAAAGACCCCAAGCTTAGAGCCCTGGTTGTTACTTGTTTGTGGGTTGGTTGGTTGGTTATCTCTCACTGTTTTTGGAAACATAACCTCCCTTTTCCTCCAGCTTCCCCCTCCCTTACCCCTCTGGTAACCCCTAAACTGTTGTCTGTGTCTGCGAGTTTTTGTTCTTTGTTTGTCTTAGTCCTTTGTTGCTTTCAGTTTCATATCCCACATATGAGTGAAGTCATAGGGTTCTTGACCTTTTCTGTCTGGCTTACTTTGCTCAGCATAATAATCTCAGCATAATAATCTCATCTATGTTGTCGCAAATGGCAGTATTTCATCTTTTCTTACGGCCAAGTCGTATTCCATCGTGTATGTGTGCCACGGCTTCTTTACCCAGTCATCTATCCAAGGACACTTCGGTTGTTTCCATGTCTTGGCCACCATGAATAGTGCTGCAATGAACATCAGTGGACGTATATCCTTGCAAACAAAAGTTTTCAGGTTTTTTTCCTCAGGGTCCCACAGGGATTGCTAATTCATATAGTAACTCTATTCTTAACTTTTTGAGAAACCTCCTTGGGTTCAGGGAGGAATTTATGAATTTGGCCCCCAAAGCAAGGGAAGTAAAGACAAAAAAAAAAAAAAA
>PVJL010001493.1:0-244015 GCA_004026885.1 Lyroderma lyra | reverse complement strand
CCTCCTGACCTAGTAGTGTGACCTCTAGAAAAACCCTGTGCCCCCTGTATCCAATTTCCCTCCCCAGAGAAATTATGTGAATGACAGCTTTCTAGGAAGATAATGTGCGGAGTAAGGGAGATAAAATATGAGAAGCACCTTGTGCAATGGAAGCATGTAAGCGTTGCACAATAAACATGAGCTCCTTCTCATGCTCCCACTTGTGGTCTGTTTATGACCCCACTTGCCTGTCTGGATGTAGTTTGGGCCCCAGGATTCTTCCCTAGCAACTGGGCAGGTACTGCAGGGCTTAGACTGTGATAAATTAGAAACTTGTCACTCCTTCAGGGAGTACTGGGGACCTAAAGGAGGGGTATCCTGAGGCCATTGGGCATCTCCTAAAGGGCAATAGGGTGAGGTCCAGGATGAATAAGATGGTCTGGGATCAAGGGAAAAAGCATCTCTCTCTCTCTCTCTCTCTCTCTCTCTCTGCCACACACACACACACACACACTCTTCTGAAGGGTCCCCACAGTTAACCAGCAGCCACATGCCATCCCCAGACAGGGAAATATCAACAACCAATTCCAGATGTAAAAACCATCCCTCAGGTGGGTGGGCAGCATGCCTTTGGTGACATAATGGCACCACAAGTGGACAGCGGTGAGACCCAGGAGCCCTGGAAGCCACTGGGGAGCTGAGGTCCAGGAGGGCTGTGTGACTGCAGGGTCCGAGTAAGTTCCTCCACCAGCATCCATCTCCCTCCCGCGTGCTGGATTGCTCCCCAGCTGACGCCATGCTCTGCTCGTCTCACCTGCTCCAACACTGCATCTGCAGTCCTGTCCCCACAACCCTATTCTTGCCCTGTATCTGTGTCCAGCCTTTCATGTAAGCCCAATCACTCCCAGAAGCAAGGGTCAAGTTCATCTTTATTTCTTTTAGAGTATAAATATACTGGATTATATTTTAGAGCTAAAATTTTATCACTCATCAGATCCAACCTCCCCTTTATTTTGAAAACATGACAACAGTTGCGTAGAGTGAAAAAGGGTCCCACAGTGAATTAGTAGCAGAGAGAAGGTCATCCCTGATGCCATTCTACTTTATTTTGTCACCATAGGGACATCCATTATAAGCGGGGCAGATGACGTCAATGCCAGAGACACACCATTCCTGCCTGAGGCAAGGCCTCCAACACAACCTGAAGTGGGCCGGAGTGGGCCTCACGGAGCCGCCCTCCATTCTGCGTGCTATTTTCACAGGTAGCTGGAGAACACCGTAGGGGAGAGAAGAGACCATTAAAAAGGGCCTGTCATGTGTTCGGCACTGCACACATTCCCAGATATTAAAAGCGAGTTTTCAGTGGGGTCACCAACATACAACAGAGTCAGATCTTATAGACAGAATTTGCCAAGGAAATGTTCAAGAACCAGTTTCATAGCTCGTAGCACCCTTCGCCTAGTCAAGGCCATATAAAGAGAACAGTTAGTAGAAAAGTTTTGGTGAAGGGATTATGTTGGAGAGAGCCCCTACTATGCTGTAGACCCCATTTCATACCCTCTAGGATGGCTGGCTATAATAAAAAACAAAGATTAAACCAGGTGATAGTGAAATGTGGAGAAACCCTCATACAATGGGGGACTCTAAAAACCCCAGAATTTATTTATTAAAAATTGTGTATTTATTCTTTTTTAAAAAATTTATTCTTATATGTTTAAACTTCAGTCACCTTCAAAGTACTGTTTGATGCAATACACCTATCAAGATGCTTTCTCCACTGCTCAAAACAGTTTTTGAGCTTATTGACTTTAATACTTTTTAGTGCTTCTGCCATCCTTTTTTTCACCTCTTCCACATCACTAAAACGTTTCCCTTCGAGGACTTTTGTCATCTGGGGAAACAAAAAAGTCACTTAGGGAGAGAGGTCCGGTGAATAGGGAGGGTGGGGCACTGGGGTCATGCAGTTTTGGGTCAAAAACTGCTGAATACTCAATGCCGTGTGGACAGGTGTGTTGTCATGTGAGCACGTTGTTCATGTAAATCACCATCATGAAATGGGCACACGCAGTGAAAGAGCCTCCAGAACAGTTCACTGAAGCTGAGCGCAGCCTCTCACAGCAGCGCCAGCTGATGCACTGATGCAGGACACTTCTGCACTACAAGGGGCCCGCCCTCCAGAAGATAATTCTGGGGTTTTCTCGGTCTCCCCTCGTGTATTGCTGATGTAAGTGTAAAATGGTACAGCTGCTTTAGAAAAGTCTGGAAGCTCTTCAAAAAGTTAGAGTTACCATTTGACCCAGCAATCCTATTCCTAGGCAAATTCCCAAGAGAAATGAAAACATATGTCTACACCAGTGTTTCCCAACTTTTTTCCACTTGTGTACCCCTTTTAAACCCATTTCTATAAATTGTACCCCTTGTTTTTAAAACAGCTGTTTTGAAACACTGACACTTTTGTTCAGGCCTATCTTAATGTAAAATAGTGGAAATGAGGTAACAAGTTAGGAAAGAAAAATTACTGCACTGGAAGTACAAACCACAGATTTAATTTTACAATATTCATAACAGTTAAATATTGATAATCATGATCAAGTATTTAAACATTAAATTGAAAAACTACTTGAAAAGAATTACAATTAAAGACAACGTACTTATTTTACTCAGTCAATGACTAAACTGATCAGTCTGGCTACAGATGTATTTATTTGTTTGGAGAAGTTCTAGAAACGTAGCAAATGGATTGTTCTGAAACTGTGTGTAGTGATTAGTAGAAGAGCAGTTTGGGGGAAGGGTTCATAGCCACACCCTCACCAATCACCATTCGATAATATGCTCTAATTTTGAAGTGTCTCCATTAACAGTGATTCAAACTTAACATTTATTTTCCATAACTAACATTTTGCATTTTTTTACTTTACTTGCTTTTTTGCCATTCCTGATTATTTTTCACAAACGGCCAGCATGTACCCCCAGGGTATGCCTACTACCGCTTGGGAATCAATGGTCTATACAAAAAACTGTACATGAATATTCAGAGCATCATTATTCATAATAGCTGAAAAGTGGAAACAACTCAAGTGTTCATCACTGCTGAGTGGATAAAAAATGTGGTACATCCATACAAATGGAATGTTATTCAGCCATAAAAAGAAATGAAATACTGGTCCATGCTACAACATAGATGAACCTTGAAAAAATTATGCTAAATGAAAGAAACCAGTCACAGAAACCAACATATTGTAGCATTCCATTTATATAAAATGTCCAAAGTAGGCAAATCCATAAAGACAGAAAGTAGATGAATAGTTGCCTAGAGCTGGGGATGGGTGGGGCAGGGGAATGGGAAGTGACTTCTAATGGGTACAGGGTTTCTTTTTGGGGAAATAAAAATGTTCTTAAAATGATTATGGTGATGGTATACTTTGAATATACTAGAAAAAACCACTGAACTTTGTACACTTTAAAAGGGGGAACCTTATGATGTGTGAATCAGTAAAGCTGTCACCCTGAAAGGTGACTACAGAACCATCACTTACCTAAAAGAGAGCAGAAAAACTATGAGCCTGCCGGTATTTTCCTTTGTGTCAGAGGAAGATAATCCCCACTGGGTAAATCTGAAAGAGGCACTAGGTCATACTATGTTGTTTAAGGTGCTTGTCCAGCCTGCCCAGGACTGAGCACTATCAGAGTCCAGTTTCAAAAAGACCTTGGTAGGCTGAAATATTAAAAGATGAAAAAGATTAGGAAAAAAGTAATCTAGTGTTTAACATCTGCATATATTCAGAAGTGGGGGGTGCTCAGCAGAAGTTTGTGTGGAAAAGACCTGTCTTTAGTTGACCACAAGTTCTCCAACAGTTGCTAAGCATTTGATGTGATAGCCATAAAAGCTTGCTCCATCTTAGGTTATGTTGAAAGAAAACCAGGGAGTCAAAGAAAATGACAGTCACAATGTGTAAGAACCCAGCTTACCTGCTGCATTCTCTTCTGGGAATACTTCTGTAGAAGTAGTATACTGGCAAACTTTAACCAGCACAGAAGAAAGAGGCCAAAAATGTAAGAGCCTAGAAGCCATGTCAGATGAGAACAAAGATACCTGAGAATATGTAATTGGAACATACAGGTCTGGCAGAAGTAACACCCTTTTTAAAGCAGTTAAATTATTGTTGTTACCGAGTTACAGGCTTATTTATGACTTTGTAATAAAATATTTGGTATAGATCACCAGCTCATAAAAAAGGGCGTTACTTCTGCCGGACCCTGTACAAGTCATAGCTTAGAGCCATATATTAATACCTATCACATGAAAGGTTGAGTAGACTTGCACTAAGTCATTTTTTAGGGATGAGCAAGGATCATGCATGTAAGTGATAGAAAGTAGGTTTGGGTTTAACATAAGGAACTAAACTAGTTATCACAATAGACTGTCTCAAAAATGAATTATACCAACCATAGTTTATTGAAAAATAAGTGCCTTTCACTTATTTTTATTTGCTTATTTTGAATAAATTGTATATTTACATGGCTCAACAGCAAGACAATACCAAAAAGTTTACAGTGAAAAGTCCTTTTCCCATTCCAAGTTATCCTCTTCACCTCTTGTCCTCAGCATATGGGGACAAAGTTTGCATATGCAAATTAAACCCCTCTTTATACAATGTAATACACAGGGCTATGTCTTTGCTTCAGTCTGGATATTTTCTATTTACCTCTTACAATCTTCTTTTCTATTGTGCTTAATCTGATGTTAAACCCATATATTGAGTTCTCAATTTCAGTTATTTTATTTTTCAGTTCCATAATTTTCATTTTATTTTTTTAAATAAACTCTAGTATCTGATAAAATAGTCCATATTGTAAATTTTTTTGTCTTCTGGTTTCTTAAACATGGTAATATAGCTATTTAAAATCCTTATATCGAGATAACTTGTGGATCTGTTTCTATTGTCTATTTTATTCTCTTGACTTAGGTGATCTGGTCTTATCTCTTGGCATGCCTAGTAACTTATTTGACTGAATGTCAACATTTGTAATTTAATAACTTCACAGTATACCCTGAAGATCTTTCCATTGATACATTGACATATATATTGATATATTGACAAAATCCCCTTTTTCTAGATAGGTATTTTATACTCGTAAACAATATCTCCAAATCATATAGCAATTCTGCAAGCTGTATATCTTGCCCAGAGAGAGAAAGCCACAACTAAAAACTAACAAGGATGGGATTCATATCCAAGTCTGTCTAGCTCCCTGTCAGCACCTGTGAACAGCCATCACAAGAGGGACTCAGGTGAACCCTGGAGGGCCAGCTTTGTGGAGACAGCTCAGCGAGGCCCTGATGAGGAGGAGACCCACTCGAGTTAGCTCAAGAATAAAGGTTCATATCCTTTAAGAATTCTTGGGGCTACAAGGACTGTGAGTTGATCAAGATCTCAACAGGAAGTAGGTAGCACACTCAAGTTAGGATGATTCAAGACGGGCTCATATATACAAAGGGATTAATTACAAAGGCATGGGTGGGATGTAGGGAGACCAAGGGAAAATGAAGCAACACAGGGTTGGCAGTGATGGAGCTGTCACCCCCCAACGCTGAAAGGGATGAGGGGAGGGAGAGGTTACTAGAACCCAGAGAAGAGAGAGTCATGGGGAACAGGCCACCTCAACAAGAACAGTGACCTTCAACCAACTGAAGGTGACCTTGCTGGTACACTGCCAGGGGAATAAATCACCCCAATGTCACTATCTTCCCCCTTTCTAGGTTTTGCCAGGGCTCCCTGTTATACAAACATAATCAGAAGCCCCCTGAGCCAAAGAGGAGGGTGAAGAGGTGATGTAGAATGAATCTAAACAGGCAGGAAAATACCCCCCCACACACACACACACAGGGCCTAAACAATAAAGACGTTTAATTGGGTCACATATGTTTGTTTGTAGGCAGCCCCAGTGCTATTCAGTGGCTCAGTGACATGGTTCAGTGACATCACTGAGGACCCAGGCTTTCTCCATCTTTTCATCTCACCATCCTTAAAATAGTTAACTTTTTATGCTTAAGCCTGTTGCCTCATGGTCACATGACAAATTTTACAACTTCAGGCATTACATCCTTACTCAATTGTATTCAAGACAGGAGGAAGGGGCAAGCTTCCTTACCTATCTCCTTTAAACAAGGAGTAATCATTCACAAAATCCTGCCCGCCCCCAGCAGCCTTCCTCCTGAATCTCATTGGCCAGGCTGGGTCACACGCCCACCCTGGAACCAATCACTGGTATAGGTGGACAGGATTCCCTTGGTTGGTTTAGACTAACCATGCTTCATCTCCAGGTGCCAGAGATTGAATCCACTTCCTTAAACAGTTCCTCCACCCCAACAAAATCAGGGTTCTATGGCCTAATGAAGAAAGAGGAATGGTATTAGGTAGGTAATTAGCCATATGGGCCACGGGTAATTTTGCTGTCCCCCAGGAAGCCCCAGGCATACCACAGACACCCAGGGGAAGCAGCACAGCTGTGCTCAGGACACTGGGTGGGCCGCAGGTCCTCCCAGCCAATCTCTCTGCACCACACATCTCCTCTCTGTGGCCAGGCACTGCTTCTCTTTGCTCTGCCCTCCCCTCTCAAACAGATTCCTCTGCCTACTTGTCACTTCCCTTACTCAAGGCCTTAGCTTCTCCAACCCCTCTCAGCCTGTCTCAGGGCAAAGCCCTACTGTAGCTGAGCCTGGGGTTGCAGGGGGTGGGCTGGGGGGTAGGAATTGTGGGTACAGACAGCCCAATGGCAGCAGGGGCTCAGGACAGAGGCAGTGTCCCTTATAAGGGTCCGTGTAGAGGTAGGTGAGGGCAAATGAAGCTGGAACAAAGTAGTGGGATAGAATTTACCTAGATGTGAATAAATGCATAGGGAAACCAAGGTGTGTTCATACATTTGAAAGAGGGTCATTCAGTGCAAATTTGAAATAAAAACTCTTTTGACTGGTACCTTTGTACTGTGCCCTCATAGGCTGACAAGTGGGAAAAAGTATCTCTTCTGTCCCCCTTCTCCGTACCTCTGGGACAGGCTCAGAAATCATTACTAGTCAGAAGGGCATTCTGGGAGGTGCAATAGGCTGACCAGAAGTACCATTTTATTTTTTTTTATTTTTTTTAACTCATTTTTATTGTTAGATTTATTGGGGTGACATCTGTTAGCAAGGATTACATAGGTTTCAGGCATACAGTTCTACAGTGCATTGTCAATTTGATGTATAATAAGTTCACCACCTAATGTGACTTCTCTTTCCATCACCTTATATTTAGCTTCCCCCCCTCCTCTCCCACCCCCATTTTAAATGGAACAGAAAACAACAGTACTGTCCTGTTTCAAAGGGCACATATGGGCAGCCTACTGACACCTTGAATTTAGCCCAGTGCGGCTAGGCTGACCATATATACCGTTTGAAACGGGACAGCACCATAGTTTTCTGTCCCATTTAAAATGGTACGCCTTGTCAGCCTAGCTATTGGTACCCTCCCAGATCCCCTTTATAAGGCTCGTACATCTGGCCCCAGCTGCCCCTTTGGCTGGAGAAGAGGGAATAAATCACCCCAATGCCCAGATGTCTGAGAGGTTCCCCCCTCCCCACCCTGGGCTCCTTGCTGCCAATAACTGCCTGATTGGGTGGACAGGGAGGAATCAAAGCCAGTCCCTTGTCCTCAGCGGCCAGCTCTGCTGCACGGTTCGTGGTCCAGAGTCCTGCGGGTCAGGCCTCACAGGGCCTGGCGTTCTCTCTTGGCCGAGCTGGCCCCTCCTCTCTTACTCCCACAGTAAGTCACCTGCAAAGAATTCCCACCCCAAGTTCCGCTTGCAGGAGGAAGTTACACTAGACATCCAACGCCTATCCACTCTGAGATTCAGGGGCTCAGGGCTCCCCATCTCGTGGAGCTTGCCAGGGGAAAGAATAGTGAGCAGGAGCCCTGATTCCTCCATCCTCCTCCTCTTCCTCCAATCACTGCACAGAAATTCTTGGAGCAGCCTCTATGTGCTATACATCTTGCTGGGCTCTGTCAGAAGAGGCATGAGATGCAGCCCCTGATTTCAAAGGGTTTACATTCTAATTAGGGAGGTAGGACATGCCTATGGAAAGGGAAACAGTCATAGCGAACAGCATACACCAAGGCCTAATGGTTGACCCCCAACAGTGAGAGCCCAGCAGGTGTGTCGAGGCACTGAAGTCAGGAAGGGCTCCCTGGAGGAGACACCAGTTGATTTAAAACCTCCACAAGCAGGAAGGAGGCCAGAGGCATGAGCTAGGACTCAGAGCCCAAGGCATCCGCCATCTGGCAAAGTGGACCTGTCTGCAGGGAAGCAAGAGAGGGACAGGACGGAGGATGAGACCAAAGTTCAAGGTCAGAGTGTCCCCATTCCCCACCACCACCACCATAACACCGAGCACAGTGCTGGGCGCAGAGCAGGTGGATTTTAAGTGCCCGCTGAACAGGGTCCTACACATGGGGCCCCTCCCCAGCATCCCCTCCGCTGGATCCAGGCTCCTTCTGAGCAGGAGGGATAGGAATGCAGGAGGAGCCTTCCAGGTCAGCTTGACCTGGTCCCCAGAGAATTGGGGAACGTGAAGCCCTTCCATCCCAGCAGGCATTTAATTAGGAAAGCTAATTAGTGGACCGGGAGTGAGAGACGGAGGCACTGGCGCTTGTGTGCGTGCGTGAGCATGGAAGCTGAGGATCAATTTCAGGCTTGTCTTCCGCAGGGAATGAAGCCGCAGGGAAGGGGATGTGGTGGTTGGATGAGCGCCAGGGCCCCTGCGCTGGGCCGTCTCTGTCCCCCTCCACCAGGAACAGGCGCCAAGGGCTTGTGTGGGTGCGCTTGCACTGTGTGTGTGTGTGTGTATGTGTGTGTGTGTGTACGCATGCACGTGTGTGTGTGCACGCGTGTACATGTGTGTATGTGTGTGCGCGCGCACGTGTGTGTGCGTGCGTGTGTGTGCGTGTGTGCACGTGTGTGTGTGTGTGCGCGCACGCATGTGTGCACGTGTGTATGCGTGTGTGTGGGCGCGCGTGCACATGTGTGTATGCATGTGTGTGCGCACGTGTGTGTATGTGTGTGTGTGCGTGTGTGTATGCGTGTGGGGGTGCGTGTGCACGTGTGTGTATGCATGTGTGTGTGCGCATGCGTGTGTATGTGTGCGCGCGCGTGCACGTGTGTGTATGCATGTGTGTGCGCGCACGTGTGTGTGTGTGCGTATGTGTGGGCGCACGTGCACATGTGTGTGCGTGCACATGTGTGTATGCATGTAAACGTGTGTGTGTGCATGCGTGCACGTGTGTGTGTGTGCGTGAACATGTGTATATGCATGTGTGTGTGTGCGCGCGCGCACGTGTGTGTTGTGTGTACACACATGTGCTCACACCCACACACAGTCACACTTATACTTACACGTGCTCACACTCTCCTACACACTTGCACACTCACACATACACATTACGTGTACACATGCAGGTACTCACACTCACGCACTTCACACACTTAGCAACTCACGCAGTTCATACACTGACACACATTCACTCACGTGTACCTTTGCACACACCACACTACACTCTTACTCATGCACTTGCCCACATATGTCCACACCTCATAATCACACACACTCACTCACATGCACATGCTGGCGGAGCAGTTTTCCATGGCTCCACACCCAACTCAGATCTCTTTTAACATTCTAGGATGTTCTGAGCTTTATCCAAGGCCATTAGTCAAGCTGACACCCTGCACCATACAAATACCACTCCTCTGCCCTCACACCCTCAACAAGGTCTTCTCCCACCCCTTGGCTTTTCCAAAGGGAAAAGAAACTTCTCAAAGAAGATGTGATAGTCTTCCTTGCTCCCATGGTCTGCAGGGTGAGGAAGTCCTTCCTTCCAGCTACAATCAGTCCTCTGCAGAATCAGGCCAGTCCAGTTCTCATGGCAGGTCATGTTCTTATCAGACATGGACAGCATAGCACATGTCCCAGGAGAGCCCAAGCCACCCTCCAGGGCTGTATCACCTGACAAGGGCGGGCTTTGCAGGTGCTTGGGGCTTTGGGTCTGGGCTTCAGTGGTTCTAATCCAGCTCTGTGTGACCTTGGGCAAGTTAATAAACCTCTCTGAGCCTCAGTCTCCTTGTCTGTAAAGGAGGGCAACCATGGATCCGTGTTGTGTAAAGAGTGGGTGAAATTATACATGTAACGTGCTTAGCACAGAGGGAGGCACAGAGTATGTGCTCAATAAATTTAGCACTTAGCACCATGAGAGCCAAATCCAGCACTCCTGGCTTCCCACTCCCTGACCAGGGTTCACACTTGGCCTCTGGGCCTGGCTCCCTCTTGCCTTCCTTCCCTAGCTCCGAATAAGAAGACAGGTTATTAGTACAAATTTGATCAAAATGACACACGGATTAGCATGTACGCTGCAGAGTCTAATTCTGTTTACTGTTCGAAGGGAGCATGCAATTATTACAGGAGCTGGGACAGAGTGTTTTTAATACCATTTCTTGTTAAGATTTAATTATAGGAAATTGTATTTTCTTAATCACTGAAAACTCAACTGGCTAGGAAGAGAATCATGATAATTTTGTTTGCAGTTTATTAAATCCTTAGGATATTTTTTTCTCTTACATTTGCTTTTATTATGTGCTGCTGCTAAGTGCTTATTAACCCTTGGAGCTGTGAGGAGGGAGATCTTCAGAAGGCCACCCCTTGTCTCCCCATCCCCAGGCCTTCCACTCCTGGCAAATTTGAATGCCAACAACCCTATGAACCAAAGCAACTTAGGAAGCTGAGCTATTTGGTTTCCTGCCCAGTAAAAAGAACAGGTGTGTTCTCCTTGTCTGAAGCTGGGCTGAGAAACGATCCACACAATCCCCGGCCTCACGCCAGCCTCCCCTGGGAACCCAGTCCCGGGGTATCTCCTTGCCAAGAACCCCTAAGGAACATTGCAGAGTAACATTGTCACCTGTCTGCATTCACAGGGTGTTTCTGACCCCCTCAGAAGGTCCCAGTCTAGAGAAGTGATCTGCTAGTAAGATGACATTGTGGGAGCCATCTGATCCCCATCTGTTCTCTTTTGGACAGGGCAGAACTGTGGGTGACGTTTTTTTCCTGTAACCCACTTTTATGAGGCCTCTTTCCTACCAGATGTTAAAGACTGGGGATACAGGAATGGATATGACAGAGCCCTGCCCGGGGTGTCCATGGGACCCTCCAGCTTCCCTTCCTGCAGCTTCTGTGGGTGCACAAGGTGGCACAGGGAGACAAGGGGGCGGTAAAGAGAGCCTTACACTGAGGGCACAGGATGTGTGAACACCAGAGGCACGAGGGAGCCACAGTCTACCAGTTCCTCCAGGAAACCAGGCTCAGGGGATGGGGGGGGGTGGGATATGAAATAGTATCAACAACACGAGGAGAGATGCTTATAAAAAACCCATGTGAGACGCCATTCCCACAGGGATTTGTGCTGTGTGGTGAAGTAACAATTCCTCAATCAACGGAAAGCATCTCCGACTACGAAATCCTGTGATCCCGGGAGAGAGAGAGAGAAAGTGTGTATGTATGTGTGTGTTGGTGGGGATTTTCCTGGCCTCGGTCACAGCTCCCTCTCCACCTCCATCTCTACCCGACCCCACGACTTGCCAAGCCTGCCTGGACCACTTCCCTAGGCTGCCTTTCCTCCAGAGAGCGCCGCCGGCCCGCCAGCAAGTAGCACCTGTGTCTTGCCTGGCGCTGTCCTGAGGCAAATCAAACCCACATCCTGTTTCCCTTGTGGGAGGTGGGAGAGACGGACCACCAGACAATGAATGGAATTTCCGGCAGAACAGCCTCATTCGACACATCTCCAGGTCTTTCCACTCCCCTCTAAACTCTTGAGACCCCAGCTCTTTTAACTACCCGCCTCCCAGCGGCCTCTCTGTTCCCTCCCGGTCCCTTCCGTGCCTTTGTTCTCTGGAGCTGGAGAAAGCAGGCCTGACAGCGTTAACCCCCGATGGCAGAGTGCAGGACATCAAAGAGGCAGCAAGAGAGGTGATGGATAATAGATGGCCGGGAGTATGAATGATACATATGCAGATAAATGATGGATAATGGGGCCCGCATGATGTATAGGCGGCTGCCTGAGTAATAGATGTGTAGATACATATAGATTGATGGAGGGAGACAGTTGCAGAGACAACAGACACAGGGGCAGCTGGAAGGACTGAGCCAGGATCCGAGATAGAGGCACTGATACTCGAAAGGCAGGGAGGTAAGGGGCGGGACCGGTACCTGGGAGGCGGCACGGAGAGATCTATGCAGTCTGGGCCTTCCTGGGCACAGGGACTAGAGAAAAAAACAACAGGCAACAAATGGACACCCAGAACCTTCCACTGGCAGTCACTGCTGCTGCCCTGGCGTCCATGGTAGGTCGCAAGATAGAGGGGGTGAACTGAAGAAGCCTGGACGCTCTTGGACGGTAATGAACATGTTAAGAGATGATGAATAGATGGGCGGGCCCACTGATCGGCCGCCCCTCCCCGCTTCCCCTGGCCTCCCTCCGCCCCGGGATGGGCTTCCAGGCCCCTGGCTGCAGCCCCGGCAGCGGGGTGCTGCGCCGCTAGTGGCCGCTCGGGGGCGCCAACGGCCGGGGTAGCCCAGCGGAGGGGCGGGGCGGGGCTGCGAACCGCCGCGGGTCCAGCACCGGAGTTTGTTTCCATGACGGCGGGCCCACGTGACCCCTTCCCCACTCCCCCGTCTCCTTCCCTTCATAAATAATGCCCCTGGTTGAAAACTGCTCCCCAAGGAAGGGCAGGGCAAAGGCTTCTTGCTGGGCTGCTTTCCCCAGAATCGGAGCAAGCCTTTGAAGCCTTCCTGCCTTTCAGAGCCACCCGAGTCCCTTTGCTCCTTTTCCTTATCACTCCTTTGGCTGGTCCTTCTTGCCCTGTTTTAAATCATTTCCCTCTCACCACCTCCGCCTCCTCCCGGCCCAATCCTCAGGGTCCTTCCGACCCCGGCTCTTCTCCAAACCAGCTGGTACAGAGTGGAAAGACAGTGAGGCAAGCTATTGTTCTGGAAAGGGCAAGGCAAACTCCTGGGAGAAGGGGTGGGGGGTGGCTGGAGCAGATAAGACCCTCTATCGGCTGAAGCTAGGATGAAGCCTAGCTGAGGTAAGGGGCCTGTCACAGTGTGAGTCAGGCTCAGCAGCGCCCCGCCACACACACAGAGATGGGGAATAGAGGCATCCAGGATGAACAGCTGCAGGTGGCCCTCCCTCCGCTCCAGCTCAGATCTGTCCGCAGCTTGGATGGTACAAAACGACAGAGGAGGAGACAGGAGGAGCATAAACCTCAGTAGCAGTGGCCACAGGGAGGGCTAGGGTCCTGGAGGTGGAGCTGTCACTGCTAGAATAAAAGACCTTCTCTGAAATCCTGTGGTTTCATCGCGTCTGCTGGGAGCTAGAAGCACAGACTCCAGCCCTCCGGGACAGACAAACTCTGCTGTCTCCACGGCATGATTTCACAGTTCTTCTCAGCAACAGCTTATTACTCTCTCTCAGGCCCCTGGAAACAGCCCTGGAGAACCTTGTGCAGAGAGGCCAGCCAGGGAGGCCCAGAAAGGTTAAGTAACTAGCTCAGTGCCCCAGTCTGAAAGCTGCAGGGTTGTAGCCACCATCAAACGGAGGGAATTCTCCGTCCTGAAGAGTTAGGGAAAGCAGCAAGGCAGGAAGAAGGAGACACACAGAGAAAGGGAACAAAGGTGGGGCATTTTTCATGCACTGGTTTCCCCTCCAAACGATGGCCAAGTCCTCACCTCTGATTCACACCCCACCTTCAGTTCATTGTCCTTGAGATTTTAAATAATAATAATAATCCGGCTACTTTGCCTCTGCCCAGGGTGGTCTTTAAGCAGTGGAGGTTGTCTAGGGTTGGCCAGAGATTTGGGGGGGGGGGGCAGACAGGGAGTTCCAGGCAGAAGGGACCACACAGCAGAGGCAGAGAGTGTGAGGCTCTGTGTTCCTGGGGTGAAGCTTCGGCAGGAGCAGAAAGGACTGCAGGAGAAAGAAGCAAGGCTGAGATCACAGAAGTCTTGCTCCTTAACAAGCTTGCAGTAAAGAGCCGCGGAAGGGTTCTGAGCAAAGGAGTAACGGTTGCAGATTCGTAATGTGGAGGGTGGATTGGAGGCAGTGGGCATGGAGACTGAGCAGCCAGTTAGGAGGGCGAGGGGAACATGATGGGGAACCACATGAGAGTCATAAGGACTGACTTGATGGGAAGTGAGAGTCAAGAAATATTTTGGAGATCAAAGAGTCAGGACCTAAGAGGATGGAGACAGAGTGAGCAAACTTGAAGTCAAGGCTGACTCTGGGGTGTCCGGTCAGGTGTCTGGCCCAGGTGTGGGAGAACGGGAGTGCCACCCTCTGAAAGGTCACCTGAGAGGAAGAGCAAGCTTAGGGGAGACGTCCAGTTTGGAGCATATTGAGGTTGAGGTATCTGGGGTGCGCAGACCAACTGTCTGGGGCGGGGATTTGGATATTCTGGCCTGAGCCCCAAGGCCAAGTCTGGATGCACCAGGAATGTTTGTGGTGACTGAAATCCAAGGGGCAGTAAGGGCAATGACAGGGGTGGGGTATGGGAGGGGGAGAGAAGAGCAGGTGCCCAGGCCAGCAGGGGCCAGGAAGGGACTATCAGAGAGAAGGAAGTTGGTAGAGCACATGCTGGGGAAGGGAGGGGAGGGAAGGGGAGGGAGGGAGTGGTGCCGGGTCAGATGCAGCACACAGTGCCAGCAAGAAAAACACTGAGTGCACCACGGACTTGGTGCTGGGCATTTTACTCACAACCAGGGTCCAGCAGGAAAGTCAAGAAACATTCAAACTCAGCAATTCAAAGAGTTTAATGAAGTGTGGGCATGGGCAAAGGTGTGGGGAGGGTGTAGGGAAGCTTCACAGTGGGTGGTGAAGCTCTAGGGCTAAGAACAGGGAAACCAGGCCCAGGAGGCCTTGCGGGGAGAGCCACCTGGGGAAGCCACTGGACAGGAGCTACAGCTGGACCGGACACAGCCAGCCCCCTGCAGCTCCACAGGGAGCAATTCAGGAGATTAAATACCTCAGCCTCACTCTCTTCCCTCACTCCATCTCCTGGCATCTCCCCATTAGGGGGGCCCAACCTGAAGTCAGCAACTTCACCCTTGCCCCACCACTTGCTTTAAGTTCCCCTCTGCCTCCTTGTCTGCTTTCTGTGATTGCCTTGAGAGCTCGCTAAGAGTGAGCTAGTGGCACCTAGAGAGGCAAGCTGCCATGGAGCTGGAGGGCAGGGAGCAGAGCCATGCAGCCCGAGAGGTCAGTCTGGAGCCCGTGCACTAACCATCAGCTGCACAGCCTTGGTAAGCAAGCAGGTTAAACACATGGACCCGTGTAACTCACGGGACACGCGTGGCACTGCGTGGCCCCTCTTGCTCCTTTCTCTCAGCTCTGCTTCTTTTCTTCCTGACTGCCCATCCCTCTACATCTAACCTCACCCCCAAGGAAGAAGATGTTCTTCCCTGCTCTGTTCCAAAAGCAAAATCCTGGAGAAGGTGTCTAAGGGGTCTGGCCCAGGTCACCTGCCCATCCCTGGGTGAGGGAAGAGGAAAATTGTGCTGGCCAGCTGCCACCCCAGGAGTGTTCAGGCAGAGAAGAGGGTGACAGCTGCTAAGAGGAGACTTGCAAATTAAAGCTGGGAATGTGAGGAGGAGGCCGGCTGGGACCAAATATGGCCCTTTTTGTTTCTAAATGAAACAGGAGGCGAGAGGCAGCAGGGAGAAGTGTTCTTTCTTTGCCTACTTCTGGGCGTGTACCAAAAATTCACAGAGATTTGTCCTCGCACACACCCGTAAACACACATGCTTATATATATAGAACTATAAATGCATAGGCACATACACATGCCTGTACAAACATGCTTACTCATTTTATACTCATGTACAGAGTTCTATACAGTCACCCGCGTATATGCTATATCAGTCAGGATGGGCAAGGGTATGCTTCATTAACAAATGACTTTAAAATCTCAGAGGCTCAAAAACACGAAGACTCCTTTCTTGCCTACCTTGCATGTCCATCACAGCCTCTGCTCATCCTGGTCACTCCTGGGCCCTGGCTGAGGGAGAAACCATCAGCTCAAACTTTGCTGGTCATTGTGCCAGAGGGAAAAATTTGTGATAGGTCTCACCCCAGTGATTAAATCCTTCTGGCCACGAGTGACACTTTCTCTTCTGTTCATTGGCCAAAACTGGTCCGATGAACCCAGCCAAGGAAGCCAGAGACCCTAAACTTTTCAGCAAATAGTACTAATGGCTACCACAACATTAACACAGGTGTGTGCTCACACACTCACTGCTCTGCCCGGGGCTTTCTTATTTTATTCTCCTATATTTTGAACTCTTAACAACTCCCTGTTCTCAGCAATTAGGGTCACAAGTTCCCTGCCAAGAGCTAGAGGTCATTGTAACCTCCCTCCCCTTTGATCTCAGGCCCTGTCTGCTGCCCCCAACTCTCCCTCTCTCACGGTGCCCCCATCATCCATCTCCCCTCCACGCCCACTCTTCGCCACCTCCCCTACCCCATGCTTCTTCCCTTCTGCCAAGGACAGAGGAAGGGAACAGCTGCACATTTATTCAGTGTGACTTTACGCCAACACCAAGCCACTTGCTTCAAGTTCCCCCTCTCTGCCTGCCTACTTTCTGTGATTGCCTTGAGAGCTCGCTAAGAGTGAGCTAGTGGCACCTAGAAAGGCAAGCTGTCACGGAGCTGGAGAGACAGGGAGGTGAGGCCCAGGGGACCTGGGGGTGAAGGGAGGGCAAGCAGACACAAACAAAGACCCCGACAGGGCCCAGGATGTAAAGAAACAGACATGAACAGAAAGAGGCAAAGAAGAGATGTAAAATGTGACAGAGAGGCAGAGACTCAGCCAGCAACAGAAGCAAATGGAAAGAGACACAGATTGACAGAGACAAAAGCAGAGACAGAAATAGGTGGAAACAGAGACACAGAGACTGGACAAGAGAGATGAACGCACAAAGAAGTAAAGATGGACAAGATTGTTGAGCTCCAGGGTGGAAATAGGTTGTGTCCAGGGTGTGTGTGTGTGTGTGTGTGTGTGTGACCATATAACTCTGGGTTTTGAGCCATGTTATCTTCCGTTGAAAGCAGGCACTGAGATATCTTTACAGATAGGAAGACCTGGCCCTTTGTAAGCCGGTGGCTGGGTTGGAGGCCAGGCAGTAAGCTCAGGGGACTGGCGGGGGTTTCTCTGGAGATTTCTAGTGCAAAGCATTCAACTCAATAGCATTGGCGCTGTCAGTTGGAGGAGCTTTCGGGCACTGAACTGTGAGTACATTCCCAGCTGCCTCCACCCACCTCTCCCACCTGCTCTGGCTAGAGGACCCTGGCCGGAGGGCAGAGCTGGGTGGGGGTGGGGGCACGCAGTCCTGGCTCTCTGCAGAAGGTGGAGGGGGCTGCGGGCTGAAAAGAGAGGCAGATTCCTGTCTCCAGGGAGCGCTGGGTCGGAGTAGAGCTGTGGGCCTTGATGGTTTTCCAAACAATTGTGGAACCTGTGTTAGGCCCCGTGCCAAGTTTCTAAGACTCAGTGGAAGACAAAAATCACATGCTCCCTGCATAGGCTCTAGTCTGGTAGAGCAGACAGAGGCCAAATACACTGCAAATACAATGTGATAAATCAGTTAAATGGTAAGAAGGAAAAGAATGTCATATGTGAGAGAATGAGAACAGTGAGGGCCTCTTTAAACTGGGTGCCCAGGAAAGGCTCTCCATGTGGGCGATTTTGTAGCCAAGACTTTCCTGATGAAAAGGGGCCAACCATGAGGAGAAATGGGTGTGGCATGGGGTGGGAGTGGGCAAAGAGGGTGCAGGTGGAGAGAACAGCCCCAGCCAAGGCTGCAAAGCAATGCCAGGCTTGGGCACTAATACCAAGACCTAAGGAAGGCCAATATGGCAGGAGCAGTGGGCCCAGAGTGTTGGGAGTGAGACAGCCAAGTGGGCAGGGGCCTGCAGGGCAAGCCCTCCACGGAGTATGGCTTTTATCTGAAGGACAGTGGGAGAGACATGAGTGGTATCCATCCACGCGTGCCCTGGCACCCACCACGTGTCCGGCGCTGTGCTAGGGGCTGGAACCTAGCTAAGGTGTTGGGATGAAGTAAGAGGATTGTGGAGCAGAGGAAGCCAGCACATCCAACCATGTCACTCTTTTGCTTACCTCCCTTCAGTGGCTTCCACCACCCTCAAGAAGAATTCCAGACTCTTTAGCAGGGCTGTCAAGTCCTTCCCACCTTGTCTCTGCCTTCCTCCCCTCTCCTCCCCTCTGGCTCTTCCTCTGCCTTTGACTATTGCTGCCCTCCAGGCCGTTGCTCGTGCTGTGCCTTCTGCCTGGAACACCTCCCACTGTGCTCTCGCTCCACCTGCCCAAGCCCTAGCCATGGTTCAAGGCTCAGCTCTTGTCTTCTTCTTGATGAAGTTTTGCTGAGCACTGGCACCACCCCAATGCAACTCACCACACCCGCTTCAGGCCTCATAGCATGGGGTACCCAGGAACTTCACTGCCCTTCTCTGTCTGTCTGTCTGTCTCCCAGATGGAGTCCTGAAAGAGAGCAGGGCTGTGCCTGTCAGAAAGAACCCCCAGGTGAATTACGCACCTGTGCTCATGTAGCTGACTAGAGGCAGAGCTCTTGGTCCAAAGGGATTGTTTCAATTTCCACTCCCCAACACCTCTTCTCAAGAATTGGAGCTGAAGCCTTGTTTGTAGGCAGAAAGACTGGGGACCAGAGTCTGGGAGATCTGTTAAGAACATGTGCCAGCCTTTTGCCTTGTATCCATAAAAACGAGGTGGGTCCTCAGCAGCTCTACAGGCCAGGGTTCTTGCTCTTGCTGTGAACCAGCCTTGTCTCATCTAGAAATACAGCCTCAGCGTGGGCCACCAGTGTTTCCCTCAGTACGCAAAGGAGAGACCGTATTTTGCCGTGTATAATGCGCACTTTCTTGCCCAAATTTGTGACGGAAAAATAAGGATGCGCATTCTGCATGGATAGTACTAATTCCGTATCCATATAAATGCTTTTAATTCTTTTATTTATGTTTATGAGTTAAAAGGGTAACTGTAGAAGTCAATAATGATATCCATATGCAAAATAACATACTGGAATATGATCATCGGTTTTTTTTATGTAAAAAAAACATTTGTTACATAAAATTTCTTGTACCATGTTAAAAATAAATGCTAAAATTTCTTTATAATACAAAAAACAAGTGCCTAAGTATAAACAAATAAAAATTTGAATTAAAAATGAAAACAAAAGATTTTTTCCCCTGAAAGTCTGGGTTAAAAACGTGGGTGCGCATTATACACGGGAGCACATTCTACCTGGTAACAGGCTTCAGGAAGCTGGACTAAGAGATCTTTCTTGAATAGATAACCCAAGATATCTATCTACCTGACCACAAAAACAGTGCTAGCTCTTTGAACACCAAGTGTTAAAAACTTAAAAGAGAAAGAACATTTTTGAGCAAACAGATGTGGGGCAGAGTTTAGGAGAAAGGACAGGGTCCTTGTTTGGCTAGCAGTAGGAGGTCAGGGGCCCTAAGCTGGGGGAAGGGCTGGCTAGGGGCAGAGGTGTGCTGAGGATTCTGGGTAATAGAGGCAGGGACCTGAGAGGACACTGGGGAGGGAAGATGCTGCCCACTTGCTATCAGGTGTGAATGATTTAGAGTAGTATCTGGGGAGGGCTAGCATGAAGCCTGCCTACTGCCAGGAAAGTGAATCCACCATGGAAAGATTTTTATCCAATATGCCATTGCCTCCCCCAGGGACTTCATGAGTTGCGGGGACTGAGGCAAAGAGAACGCCCATCCCCCCCAGAGATGACCTCTCTGAGACTTGCGCTGTGCTTCAGTTTCAGGGGGGACATAGGTGTCTATGCAGCAATATCCCCTTAGAGGGGTCCGGGGGTGGGGGACAGAGCTGAAAAGTGCAGGAGAGGTGGGGGGAGGTCAAGAGAAGCAAGGCAGGGCTAGGGAAGCCAGGGAGAAGGAAATGTCATGGACAATGGTGGAAATTCACGAGGCCCTCAGTTCCTACCCCTCAGAGGCAGCAGCAGGAGGAGGACCCACAGAGGGCTTGTCCCTGCAAGCTGGAAGTTGGGAGAGAGAGGATTTAGAGGGCAAGGTTAACTGCTCCCATGACTGCTGGCTCCTCTCTCCCTGAGCACTCCCGGGGCGGGGTGTGTGGATTTCTGACGTCCAGTGTGGTTTGGGTCCCCATAAAACCAGTCCCCAAAAGACCATACAACTAAGCCAGATCCCTGGGCAGCCAGACCATCTGTTAGCATCTACTGAAGCCAGGACTGCACTTCGCACCCAGAAAGAAGGCCCACTTTGCCCTGAGCCTGACAGCCAATGCAGCTGCATTCAGCCCCTGCCGGACAGCAGGACAAGCAGGCCTGAAGGAGGGAAAGGGCCTGCGTCAGATCGCTTGAATGGAGTGGCCTGGCCCAGAGGGATGCGGCAGCACAGGGAAGAGGACACAGACTCACTGCAGACCATGAGGCCCACAAAGAAGGATGGACAGGGAAAGAGGGTTGGAGAGCAGGAGATTTAGATAAAGAAAAAGAGACAATACTAGCTGCTGTAATGGGCAAACCCTCACATCTCAGGCCTGATTTGTAAAAGTTCATGACTCCCTCAGTCGCAGTCCAATGCCAGCACTGCTGTTGGGGCAGCCTGCTGCATGGCCAGTTGGGGCCCATGGTCCCGTCCTCTTATGGCTCTGTCCTTTTTTCAGACTTCTGATTCCTCATGCAGATAGGGACAGACACCCTGGAGGGGGCACCCAATTCTTGACCTTTCTGCCTGGTAGTGGCATGCAACACCCTGTGCACGATCCCTCAGTGAGAACAAGAACTGTGCCTCCTCTAGATGCAAAGGGTTCTGAAACGTGAGGACCCTGGCTGGGCAGTGGCCTCCCAGCCAAGAACTCTACAACATGGAAAGGGGGTCCTGAATTTGTGATAGATGGATGGCCTCCAGTGCCAGCGTTTATTGGACACCTATTCTGGGCCAGGCCTGTTACCAAATATGATTTATGAGGCAGACAATTAATTTCATGAACTCATCCTAGAGAAAGCACTGCATACCTCATGGCTGAATATCACTGTGGTCACCTTCAAAGCACTCCCCTTAGGAAGCTATGCACCGACGCCAGCACCTCGTCTACCCTTCAAGGCAATTTTGGAACTTTTTTTCTGGAATGGCCACCAGAGCTGTCTGTCATCATCCCCAAAATCTGACAGTTAAGTCTGTGAACTTGCCACCGTGCACTTACATTGGAGGCACTATGCAAACAACTCAGGAAGGTGTCACCACCTTGCCAGGTTATTCTATTCTTTACAATGCTTGAAAACTCAAGACTGTTTGATCCATTTTATATGTGGAAAAATGGAAAATCAGAGAGATGAGGAGGCTTAGCCCGAGATGGTGTGAAGCCTGGATTTGAACCCAGGGACTTGCATGTCAGGGCCCATGGCACTTTCTGTTCCCAGATCACCAAGCTGTTTCTCTAGAAAATGTCAGAGATGGAGACAGACAAAAAGGAGGGAAGTAGGTAGGTGTGGTGAAGATGAAAGGAAAAGACAAGGGAGGGAGGACAAGGAAGAGAAAGACACAAATAAAAAGAGAAAACCTCAGATTCCCACAGTGGGAGAGCAAGCAGTGATGCCTGAGGCCAGAAAGAGCTGGAAGGACATCCCAGAGAGCAAGTGATCCACACGGTGAGGTCACTCCTCACGCCCTCCCACCTCCTCCTGCAAAAAGGAGCTATTCTCACCGAGAAAGCCAGGCGATCTCTCCCCTCTTCATCCTCTGCCAGCTCCCCGCAGCTCCAGGCCTGTTCCTCTGGGAGCTTTCTTTGCTCTGCCCTTTGAGAGAAGAATCTTTGCTTTAGCTGTCCCCACAGGCCTGAGTTCAAATCCTTCCTTTGCAGGCACTAGCACCAGATCTTAAACAATTGCAGGCTCAGTAAAGATGTGCTGGAGAAGGGTGCTTTATAGACTGACAAGAAATGGTACCAGGGTACCTGTTCTGAGAGGCATCTGCCAGAAAAAGAGCGACAAGCCGGAGGACTGGGCCACAGCAGGAAGCTACTGGCTTCCTGACCTGGGTGGCACGGGGACAGGAGAGGATGGAAATGCAGTCTTTAAAGGCTACCCTGTTCCCAGCTTCCCTGTCAGAAGCAGCGTTTCTGACAGGGAGAGTGACTTGGGAAATGAAAAGTGGATGGCTTGCTAAAATGTTTTACTTCCCAGCTGCGTCATCCCTGTCCACGTGGGGGCTTTCATGAGGGACCGTGCGTCACTTGACCTCCTCACCCCAGCTCACCATAGAGGCTGACTGCTCCCTGCTCTCACACGCCCCAGAACAACCCACGCTGCAGGGCTTGTAAAATGTTATGGCCCAATGAAGAGCTCGCCCTTAAATGTCATTTAGCCGGGAACTAAAATGAAGACAGGCAGAGGGACCTGCCTTGGGCACAGCCCGAGGTAGGGACTGAGGGGTGGGAAGGGCAGTCAGACACTAGGTCTGGGGTTAATGAAAAGTGCCCCCTATCCCCCAGGTGATCATTATCTCCAATAATTACCTCTGCTCCTGGGGTGCGGGGCGTGGTGGGGGGGGGGTGTAGGGAAAGACTTAAAAAACTATCATTAGACTGGACTAGCTAAGAATATAGGCCCAGTACGGTGGGGTCCTCAACCCCATTCACTCCCTCTTGTCCCTCTCTCTCCCCGTCCCTTTCTCTCCCCGTCCATCCCTCCCCCTCCTCCACTCCTTCCTTCTCCGGCCTCAGCTATTTGCATGGTTCACAGATGTCTTTTGGCCCCACTAGGTCTGAAAAGCAGAATTGAGGAAGAATCTTAATGAATCTGACCCAGGACAGAGGGCCGGGGACACCACGCCAGAGGGAGGGACCAGGAGAGGTCAGTTTCCAACTCTTCCCTGGAGGCCCTGTTCTGAAAGAAGGTAGACCCTCCCTGCCTCCTCGCTCTCCCATATCCTTTTATCATTGCAAAATAAATCTCATGTCCTGAAAAGGGCATGGAGCGAATGTTCCATCTAACAAATTATTTTAAAGCAAACATTAGGGTAGCCATCACCTCCACCAAGGATCAGGATGTGGCCAACAGCCAGCAACCCTGTGGCAGCTTCCCAGCCCACCTCCCCCTTCCCCTGAGACCCCCAGCAATCACCTCCTGCGCCTCCTTATACTCTGTGCTCCCCAGCCCTGCAGTGTCGGTGTGCCTGTTTCTGAACTTGACGTAAACAGAATCGTATGTCCCACGGGTATATTCTCTTGTGTCTGGCTTCTTTCGGCTGGCGGGGTGGTGTTCGGGTGACTCATTCGTGTGGTTGGTACAGTCACAATTCGTTCATTCTCACTGCGGGAAGGAGGGTGGCTCTCTCTGAGAGCTGTAGCCCCTCCACCTGTCTCCTTAGCCCAGGTCTTATGGCTGCAGTGTCTCAGGGCTTCGGGTCACCCTGCAGTGGGGACAGTGGGGAGGCAGCTGATCCTCACAGCAGTCTGAGGCCTCGCTGGGCCTCAGGTCGCACAGTGAGGAGTGCTGGGGGCTAACTGAATCCAAGCTCTCATACCCCCTTGGGTGCTGTGTGCCAACAGCAATCCTAGGGCGACTGGCAACCATGGAGAGAAAGTCTAACGGTGGCACCCCAGGCATTGTCACTGGTAGCTGGGGAGAGAACCTCGAAACAGAATTTGGTGTCTAATTGTTGCCTGATAGATATCTGCCAAATGAATGAATGACCGCCCTCCCCAGATCCCTCAAACCAGGCTTCTGGGCTCAGTCCTTCTTCCCTTCCTCCCAGCTACCGAGCCCACCGGCTCTTTCGGCACTTGTGTTTTTTCTGAGACTTTGCAGGCAAGCAGACCCCTCCCACACTCATAACCTTCCTCCTGCCTTCCCTCCGGATGGATTAACTGCTCCGCCCTTATCCACTACCTGCTCCCAGGCCCAGGAAGGAACTGTATGGACTGCTACCTGTCACCTATTGCAGGTCTCCCACACCCCTCCTGCCTGGACATTTCTTCTTCGGTCTAACCTCCACCCGCCCACCCCAATTTTTCTACTTTGCTGGCTCTGATAAAGTGGGGGGAGAGGTAAAAGTACAGCAAAAATAACACATTCACTGTGTTTGCAAAGCATTTTTCAACGTAAGAAGCACTTCCTATTACACAAATTGAGTGTAGATGGTTAGCATCAGCCTGTTCTAAATATTTTACATTTTTAACTCATTTAACCCTCAGAACCACCTCTGCAGTAGATACTATTATTATCTTCACTTTATAGAAAAAGAAGCTGAGAAGTGAAGGAGCTTGTCCAAGGTAGAGTTGCCAGATAAAATACAGAATGAGCAGTTAAATTTGAATTGCAGATAAATAAGGAATTTTGAAAAGTATAAATATGTCCCAAATGTTGCAGATGAAATTCAAATGGGCATCCTGTGTTTTTGATTTGCTAAATCTGGCATGGTCACCGGGCAAGTCATGGTGGAGTCAGGATTCACACCCCAGCCTGCCACTGCCCTCCACCCCGACAGGATTTGCACTAAGGCCCTGGCGGCTGACAAGAAAAACAGATGGATTTGAGACTATTTAGTAAACCAAACCAGCAGGGTTAGAAAACAGATTCGATATGCAAGCTGAAAGAAGCCCAGTTTCTGGCACTGGTAGATAAGATTTAGAGAGGAGGCTTCCTGCTGGGGATGACTCAGCCCAGCAGAGGCAGAGCCTCCAGAGGCCAAGGCCAAGGCCAGGTCCACTGTGAGGACTTCGGTCCCTGGGGAGCCAGTAGCCATGCCCTCTAATTCCTATTCTAGCCACCAAGGAGTTTGGCCTGGCCGAGGCTGGCTCAAACCAGTCACCTCATTCCTCTGGCTGTCCAACGAGCCCCAACTTCCAACCTTAAAACCCATAAACGGACCACCTCATCGGCCTGCCCTCTGCCCCTGCCCTCCATCCAGCCCTCCTTCATGGCTAACAGCTTGATTTAGATTCGATGGAGTCACAAGACTTCCCAACTGGAAAAATTGCAAAAATGAATATGATGGTGTCTGAGGCTGCAAATGCAGATATGTGCTTTTATTTTGCACCAAATAACACATTTAATTACTTCTTCGAGGGGAAGCCTGTTAGGCAGATAGTGAAGGCAATGCTAATAATAGCATTTTGCACCAAGGGCCTCAAATGCAGAGAAAAAGCCATGAAAGGGTCCTGTTTCTCTTCCTGACAATTTGAAAGCTCCCTGAACATACGGGCCTCCTTCCTCAGGAGCAGAGGGAATTGTAAAGAAAATGCTGTGGGTTTGGGCTTTTAACTTCCTGTTTTGATCATTTCCAGCCATCAGAATGGAGGACCCCTGGAGAGACTGGGGTTGGGGGTTCATTGTCTGGTGGACAGAGAATGTGGAGGTGAGAGCACACCCCTTTGTCTCCCTCTTCCTACCCCCTTCTCAAAGGGCAGGGCCAGAGGAAGCCCCCCAAGGTAACGCCTGCCCCGGCTGGGGCGCAGTGTTTTACAGAGCATAGAACACCAAATCAAGAGACTCTGTTCTGCCAGTTTGGGCAAATTATGCTCATGTTTGGGCTTCAGTCCTGCTGTGGGCATTGGGCCTCATGTTCCTTATCTGTAAAATGGGGCTCAGTGCATGGGTGCCATGAGAGTTAAATGAGCCAATTCATGTAAATGGGCTTAGAACAGGTCTGACACACAGAAGAGCTCAATAAATTCAGCCATAACAACAACAGCAACCATAATGGTAACAATTATTATTTCTGAACCATGAGAGGTTTAGACCAGCTCGGATACCCAAGAGGAGTGGGTATGAGGACACCCAGTGTGAGACCATCTGGGGTGGGGCAAACTCAAGACAGCAAGACCAGGTAAACAAATTCAAGGGTAAACTTGAAAACCACTCTGCAAATCAAACAAAATTTTGCATAGCTGGGTCACACACAGCTCTGGGACTACTTGTTTCAATTTGGCTGAGCTTTTGGGTCCCTCTGCCATTAAAAATCTCTGATTTAGATCCAGCCTCAACCATTCAGATATAGGACTAGAAGGAGCCTTAGAACCCATCAAGTTCAACCAACTCCCTTACCCATCTTACAGTTGAGGAAACTGAGGCCCAGTGAGGGCAAGTGACTTGTGAATTGTATCTGCTCTGGGACTCTAAACCACGCTGTTACCTGTGCAGAGCACCTTCCCACACATATCCCAGCTGGCTGCTGTGTGACCTTGGGGAAGTCGCTGCACCTCTCTGTTTTTCCCTATAAAATGTAGGACTTGGATTGGATGCCAGTGTAGGGGAATGAGCCGGAGAGGCCTGGACCTAAATCCTGGTTATGCGACCTGGACAAGTACTGCCAGGCCCCTGAGTCTCAATCATCATCACCTTTATCACCAACGTCACCACAGCTAACGCTCTCTAGGACTTGCTGTGTGGAGATCCTACTTATCCTAAGTTGCTTTACTTGGATCGACTCATTTGTTCCTAATGACAACCCTGAGAGGTTAGTCCTATTATTATCTCCAATTTATAGACGAGGTAACTGAGGCCCACAGAGGTCAAGTAGCTTGCCCAAGGTCATACACCTCTTAGGGTTGTCCCCGTGAAGGATTGAATGTGTGTTGTGTACCCCAGTGCCGGGCACATAGTGGGCTGGGCACTCAGTAAGCACCAGTGCTCCACCCCCACCCCCATCTAGGCAGTACCCTCCAGGAGTCTGTCATCACAGCCGAGACGCCCAAGAACCAGGAGACCTCCTACAGACCGTATGGCTATAGAATTAATAAAGTGTTGTAACCAAAGATTGGAAAAGAGATTAGGGGACGCAGCTCCTGGAGTAGAACTATTAAAAAAGAGAGAAGCCACTCAGCTCTGCGAAAGAGGAATGGGAATGGGACCCAGGTCTCCTCTTAGATGCTGGGCAAACATCAGGCAAGGGAGCATCCCAAACCAGCTCAATGTGCCTGCTGTCAGCCATAAAGATGCGGCTTATTGGCACTATGGTGACAGGAGAACCGAGGAGTAACTAAACAACCTCTCTGGAGGGGCATAAGGAAGCAGGTTTCTTATTACCTCAGCAAAGCAGTGTGCTCGAGCTGGAATGCCATCCTGATGACAGGAGACGGAGCCCATCTCACCAGCCTGGGGGCTGTGACCCTCTACCACCCTCTGGTCACAGGTAAGGAGACAAATCAGACTCACGAGGAGTTTGCTCTTCATCCTTGTCCTTCTGGAGACAACATCTAACCCCCACCCAATCAGCACAGGCCAGACAGGCTTCCTGATCTTTGCCATCCTCCATGCTCCCCTTCCTCTGTCTTTCCTGATGCTGGGGTTGACTGCCTGGGTTCAAATCCCAGCTCTACTACTTACTGGCTGTGTGACCTTGGGCAAATCACTTCACCTCTCTGGGCTTCAGTGTCATCATCTGTGAAACGGGTATAATAACAGAAACCACCTAATGGGGGAATTAAACGAGGCTTGTAATGTGCTTAACCCAGTGTGGGACACTAAGTAAACCCTCAATAAATGTTTATTATTATTATTATTATTATTATTATTATTATTATTATTAAGACCAGTTTGGCCCTTACCATACCATTTTATAATTTGATGATGAGTCTGTCTCCCCAACTAGACCATGAGTTCTTGACTTCTCATGTCCTCATAACAACCTCATGACACAGATATTACTGTGCCCATTTTAAAGATGATGGCACCGTAAGTCAGAGCAGTTCAATAGCTGCTTGCCCCATCGTCACACACCAGGAACCAGAGAGGGGGCAGATCTCAAAAGTGGGCTCCCACTCTGTTCCCAGGGCCTGAGCCTGGATGAACTCCAGGACTCTCAGATCTGCTGCCTCAGCCTGTGTTCCTGTGTGGACCTGCTGATGGGCAGTAAATTGTTAAATATACTGCTCCAGAGCTTGGGCAGGAAGTAGTTAAGGAAATTTGGTCTCAGCTCCAGAGGGCAGAAAAGCCGGAAGGAGGTCTGCAGCCCTCTGGGTGTGGGGTGCCAGGAGGCTGAGTCGTGGACGGGAGCTGCTGCCTCTCACACACGGACCATCAGCCGGAGTTGCCGGTCACTAGGATGCGGCTGCTGAGCGAGCATGTGCACGCACAGACCCCGAGACACACGCAGACACACGAGCGCAGGCGCACACTCACACGTGCCCACCCACATCCCTACACAGCCCTGTCAGAGGGAGCCACCGCGTGTGCTTCCTAAGCAGGGAGACGCAGTGTGTGACGGGGATGCTGAGGGGGGCGGGGAGGCTTGTCACATAGGAGCCATTTGGGTGATCATGGGAACTTGCAGACCAGCACGACAGTGAGGGTGGGGGGTTCCTCAGAAGGAGTTCACGGCGAGGGGAGAAAGGTGAGAGAATCTTCGGGTTAGCAGATCTGACCTGTCCAAACACGTCTATGATCCTACTCTTTGCCCCTCACCCCTCAGAGCCTTCAGATGACAGTGGCCATCAGATCCACTTCGGGAGCTAATTTTAAATTCAGATTCTTGGACCACCCCATCAGAGAGTATCACCTCATTTGGCAGGTGTGGAAACTGAGGCCAGAGAGACTAGGTAATTTGCCCGGGACCACACTATGGAACCAGTATGTGACTCCAGGGCCCCAGCTCCGAACCACCATGCCGGGCCCTGTCTTGTACCTACAGGCCCAGGTGCAGGCAACTGAAGAGGCCACAGTCAATCCCTTGAGGGAGCAAGACCCAGAGCATGGGGCAGAGCTGGGCAAAAAGGGTCAGGACCCCAGGTGCGAGGCAGGGCTCCAGGTGGGGCTCTGTTTCCACTGGGGACTGGAGACACAGAGAAGAAATTGAGGCACAGGTGCAGCTGTGTCAGCTGGCTGGACCAGGCTGCGAGGCAAGTGCCCGGGGGCCACGGACACTAGCTCTGAAGTTAGCAGACGCCGCGTGAACTTAGGCAAGTGACTCCACCTCTCTGAACCTGGAGAAAAACCAGGGTAACAACCATCCTGACCACACAGGGCTGTTGTGAGGATCATGCAAGCTAATACATCTTAGCACCAGAGAAGGCCTGGGTGGGTGATAGTCAATTCTCCTACAGGTCTGGTCATGGGTAACCCTTCTGGGAATGTAGCCCAGGAACTGTCTGAGGAGGGGTGGGCTGTTCCTTCTGGCCCTCTCTGGGCCACCTTGAGGCCAGCATGACACACCTTCCTCTGCAGGAAGGGAGCAGAGGAGGCTGACCCTGGCTCCAGCTGCAGCCGAGCCCAAGCTGCTAATAGAGTTTCCTGCCCCAGCCCTGGACTGCCATCTGTGCCAGGCTGAACGGACCTGCCAGCCTCCGAGGGTGGTTAATTTATAACCCACCCTGCTCCTGGTCTATACCAAGCCAGAGGGGCCTCATCCTCCAAACTCTCAGCCTCTCAGCAGGAGAAGGAGAGGGGAGCCGAATCACAAACGAGTTCCAGCTTGAATTCCTTCCTTCCCAGGAACAGTTAGCCAAAGTGACACAGAGGTGAGGCCTGCTTCCTTTCGCTCCATCTAGCAAAGCCTTGGTCTCCCATCTACACCTTATGAATCTGCACATCGTACTGACAGGCAGAAGGGTGAGCTAGAAAGAGAAGGGGCTCTGCAGCCAGACTACCTGGGTCCAACCTCTGGTGCTTATCAGCTCTGCCACCTTGGACAAGTTGCTTATCCTCTCTGTGCCTCTGTCTCCTCAACTATAAATTGGAGATAATAATGGAAGCCACCTCCCAGTGCTGTTGTAAGGATTAAGTAATATTACACATAAAGATTTCAAATAATCTCAGGCACATGTTAAATGCTCAGTTGTCATTATCAGCTGCTGGTCCATCTGGCATAGCTATGGGCACTGGGGGTCTGGATATAACAGATGAGACAGACATGCCTCAAGGCCTCCCTGAGGGGGGCGGGGAGCCATCTGATGTGTAACAGGTCAGGATAATGGGAGAAGGGCTCACAGAGTCAAGGGAGAGGAGCAGAGGGTGTCCCCAAGGAGCAGAGCAGAAGTCAGGGGATCGTCTGTGGGAGGGGACTGGAGGTCTGGGCTGAGGCTGCCCAACCTGGCTCCCACTTTCTCTCCTTCATTCTTTACTTTCTTCCCTGTGGGTTCTATTCTTGAAGGTTAAGCAGACAAGTAGAGAACTATTGTTAGGCATCCTCTGTTCATGGCACTGGCCTCAGGCCACCCACCATTCCTTTAGGGTCCCCATCTCCTGAATGGGTTGGACGGTGGCAGAACAGTATGGTCACTGCTGTAGGGGAAAGTAGAATACTGAGGAGGAACCAGGAAGCTCTGATGACCAGGGATAATTCAAAAAGCCCCCCACTAGGAAGGTATCTGGTCCTAACTGTACATGGGGGTATCTCCCCACCCAGACATCCAGCTCTCTGAAGAAAACAATCACTCTTCTGTCCCCTCATTCTGGGGCTCCCTGAGGACAGGGCTGTGCCCCCTCTCAGACTGTAAGCAGGTGAGCAGGGCCGGGTCTCCTTCCTTGGTGCCACCTCACTAATCTTTTCTTTTTGGCCGGGGGAGGTAGTTCCCTGGCTGGGAATCAAACCCAGGTCGCGGTGTTGAGAGTGCCAAAGCCCAGCCACCAGGGAAACCCTAATCTTCTGGAATAAGACTTTGGCCTCATGGGTGCTCTAGGGAGGGAACGATGACTGTTTCATTTACAGTTCCCCCGCGTACACAGCGATATGTTCCGAGACCCCACATGGAGGCCTGAAACTTCAGATAGTACCAAACTCTACACAGATGCTCCTCTATTTACGATAATGTCCTGATAAAGCCTTCATTTAGCTGAAAATGCATTTAATCACTTAACTTACTGAACATCACAGCTTAGCCTCGCTCACCGTAAATGGGCTCAGAACGCAGGAGCCGCAGCAAGCCGCCAACACAGTGCGTCTTGGCGGGGCTGACGCAGAGGCCGTCCGGCACCGCGAGAGCGTCCCAGCCCACGGCGCCAGCCTCGGCAAAGAGCCAAGTTCAAAACGCAGAGTCTGGTTTCTACTAAATGCGTATTGCTTTCGCACAATTGTCAAGTTGTAAGTAGTAAGTCAACCCATTGTACGTCAGGGACAGTTGTATACCAGTACACTAAGTTTTTTCATGTACATACACCTGGATGGTCAAGTTTGATTTATAAATTAGGCACAGTAAGAGATTAATAAGAATTAATGGTAAAATAGAACAATTATAACAATATACTGTCATAAAAGTTATGTGACTGTGGTCTGTCTCTCTCTCTGCTAAGTGATATGATAACCTGGACAGCTACTAAGTGACTAACAGGCGGGCACATACACAGTGAGGATACACTGCACAGAGGGATGATTCACATCCCAGGCGGGATGCCTCAGGACAGCGTGAGATTTCATCATGCTACTCAGAATCGCACACAATTTAAAACTGGTGAGTTGTTTATTTCTAGAATGTTCCATGTGATATTTTCAGGCTGTGGTTGATCATGGGTAACTGAAACCACAGAAAGCGAAACCACAGATAAGGGGAGACTACTGTATGCAAACATGCCTTTCATCCTTCTGGGTAGGTGAGCATCAACATAGAGAATTAAAGGTCCTAAAAGGAAGTAGAAAGCCCTGGTGAGAGCTGTGGAGTCCATGTTTTGGCCATGGGGGCTGAGAACACACCCTCTTCCCTGCTCCGGCCCCCAGCACCAGCCAGCAGCTCTCACAGACCTGTCCTTTGCTTCAGGGCCAGGGAGGGATGTGGATGGCTCCCTGATACCCAGCCTTTTCCAGACCCCAGAGGGAAGCTCCCATGCTGTGAGAACCAGAAGGACCGGCTCTACACATGAACCACACGGATTGCTTGGGTTTGAGTTGCTACCCAACTAGTGTTTGTTGAATGAATAATTGCAAACATGCCTATCAGCCTCCATCTTTCCACATCCTCCAGGGCCAGCCCACGTGCCCAGCCAGCCCACCAAAGAATCTGTCAACCTTTTCTGACCCCCCATTGTACTCAAGCACAACCTATGAATCCAGTCCTCAGCCTTGGCACTCATTAAACTCACCAGGAGAGTTGCCTAAAACATGAAAGCCAGGATTCCACCACTAAGGATTCTGGTTTAGCTGGTGGGGTGGCAGGGCACTGAGTCTATTTAATCTCCCAGGTGATACTAACATACCACCAAGATTGAGAACCGAGGGACCAAGGGACCAGGCTGTGGTCTCCTCCAGAAGCAGCAGCTATCATTTATCCCTAAATCCCAGTGCTTAGCACCAGGTCTGGCTCACAGTAGGTGCTGCATAAATGACTGAATGTTGATAATACCTGACAGGTAAGCCAAACTCTCTCCTGGAAGTTCCCAAAGGTGAACAGGACTGAGATGATTCTTCCTCTTCAGAGGTGAGGCAGTGATTAAGAACCTATCTCTCTTGACTGACAGACTGGATTTAAATTCTGCCACCTGCTCAGCCTTGGGCAGGTTGAACCTTAGTTTCCTCATCTGTTAATGGGGCTAACAACAGCCCGTACCTTGCAATTGTTTTAAAGAGGAGGAGGAGAAGGCTTAGCGTGGGTTGTTGGTGTTAACCTCAGTCCTGGCAGAAAACAGATGGTTTATTCAAGCCACTGAGGAGAGTTTTCCAAAGAGGCTGTTTGCAAAGATGGGGGAAGGGTTGAAAAAAAAAAAAAAAAAACCAAGGGATGATACCCAACCCCAGCGATGGTAACACTGGAGCACTGTTAGCACCCTAGGCCTGCAGGGGCTTGGGGAGAAAGTAGACACGGGAACCCGGAAACAGAGCTGGAACCCGGAGACAGAGCTGGAACCCGGAGACAGAGCTGTACTGTAGGAGATGGGCCCAGATAGGCATCTCACACACTGAGGAGGCAGCCACTGCATCCCAAAAGGCCTACCTCAACTCACTCCCCTCTCTCCTTCTCTGCAGCGGTGCTTCCCACTGAGCAGTGCCAGCCAAGGGAAGTCATGGGGAGCCAGACAGCCCAGGGGACCAGCCACCACAGAGGTCAGCCTCCCCGGGGCGCAGAGCAGGCAGAAGAGGGCCGAAAGTAGACTTGGAGGCACAGACAGAAGATAGTCACCACCCTGACGTGTGGTAAACGCCAATTAACTGTTATTACAATTGGCCCTTGGTATCCGTGGGTTCCGCATCTTCCAATTCAACTAACCACAGATGGAAAATATACACCCCCCCTGTGTTCCTGAAAGTGCATCCCTAAACAATACAGTATAGCCAAATATGTGGTGATGGAAAGAGAAGTCACACTGGGTGGTGAATATATAACACAGCAAGTTGACAATACACTGCAGAATTGTATGCCTGGAATCCATGTAATTCTTGATAACTAATGTCACCCCAATAAGTCTAACAATAAAAACATTTTTATAAAAAACAATACAGTGTAACAACTATTTACATAGCATTTACACTGTGTTAGGTATTATAAGTAACCGAGAGATGACAAAGTAGACAAGGGAATGTGTGTAGGTATATGCAAATACTACACTATGAAAGAGACTTGAGCATCTGAGGGTTTGGGTACCCGTGTGGGGTCCTGGAACAAATCCCTGAGGATACCAAGGGGACGATCGTACTATTATTACTGTTCAAGTAGCTTGTGTGGATCACCTTGTAATGCCTGACCTTGATATTCCAGTGCTGTATGCACACGTCAGTTCCCCCCAGGACAGCCGGCCTAGGGGCGGGGCCAGCTTCTCAGCAGACCAATCCATCCACGGCAGGTCTGCAGCACACACGGAGGGAGGAAGGACGCGGGCAGGAGTGACAGCACATTTCCATGTTTAGCCATGGGTTGCAGCATGTTTGACAAGCCATCAAAATGAACTTGCGGATAGCAAGCTTCATTAAAACAGAAGCGTGGTGCTTTAGTATGCAAATGGGGCCACTTTATTACTTTTTAATGTGTTTGCAGAAAGCCCATGTTTGGTATATACCACTTTGCAAATAGTAACAAACGAGCATGTTTGCTGCCTCCAAAGCTGTGGTGTCCCTGGCTGGAGAGGCCAAAACGGGGTTTGAACGCTGCGCTTGGTTACTCATAATAGAATCTGCCATGCTTCTTAAAGTGTACGGGAGGCTGGAGGGAAGGGGTCCCAAAATGTGTAGGGTGAGGTGTGTGTGTGTGGCAGCTCATGCCCTCTCTGGACTCACTTTCTCAATGTCCACAGTAAGTGACGTGGGCCCCATAGTCTCCACAGCCTTTGCAGCTTTCCTATCCCATGGCTTTGTGATTTCTCCCTACAAGCCACAAACCTCCCTGAACCACCAGCTCCCCAATTCCCCAGGGAAGCCCTGTTCACTAAAATGAAATAAAAACCTACAATTACCAAATGCATTTGGGAAATGAGTCAAACTGAATGAAAAATACTTAATGAAGTGTAACTATTCAAGTGACAGTTCAAATACTTATACTGTAGCCCCCAAAAGCAACAATATTTATAAGTCCATCAGACCCTCAAATCCCACTTTACTCATTATTAGCTGTGTGATGTTGAGGAAGTTACTTAACCTGGATGTGCCTCAGTTTCCTTATCTGTAAAGTGGGGGTAATAATACCTTCATGGGGCTGTTGGGGAGATTGGATGAATTGATTTTTGCAAACCATTCAGAACAGGATGTGGAACCAGCAAGTGCTCAACAATTATTAACTACTGTCATTATTATTATTCATGGTAATAGTGTTTCTATTAACGAGAAAGGATTTAGGACAACCTGTTACATAGAGGTGCCCATTCAGCAGAATCTGTCCTATCTTGATCATGCCCAAGGCGGTGCCCTCACCCACAAGTCACTATCGCCTCCATGTGGCCTACTTTCCTCCCAGCACTCATCTCCACCTAAACTCCTTTTTATTTATTTCTCTGTTTATTGACAGCCTCTCTCCACCTCAATGTGGGTTCCATGAGGGCTCAGACCTGTTGGTCTATTCATGGCTGTCTCCCCAGTCCCAAGAATGGCATCTGGTTGGTTCTCCATAAATTCTTGTTCAATGAATGAATGTCCACAGTCAAAAAGCATGTGGTGTTGACTGAACATGAGGATGAACTCTGGAAACCCTTGGTCAGGGTCAGGCCCCACGTGGACACCACATACACATATTGCATGTTTTATGTACCCACATCCAACCTCTAAAGCCTTAGCTCATAGGATATCCATTAAATGGATTTGTGTTTTGACTTTAGGATGAAGCAAGACCAGGAAAAAAAAAACCACACGCACAAAAGGAACAAAATATCCTATTTTGGGGGGTGAAGACCCAGGCTCAGCACCCTTAGGCTGTCTCCTGGGCCTCCCCTCTAGGGACCTAGGATGAGGGGACTTCCTATCCTGGAAATGGGGTCCTGGGAGGCAGAGGCTCCCCAGTGCAGCCTTTTGGGTACCCAGGGCTTCTCAGCTTACAAAGTTCACTTGCTATCTCCTTGTCAGAAGGGAAGCCCACACTCCCTCCAGGTAGTATGACCCCCGTTTACAGATGCAGGAGCCAGGGGTGGGGGCAGGACAGACCTGCAGCCTTCCCACAGCCTAGCCTGGCTCTTCCCAGTGATACCTTGAGGCCTCCACAGAAAGGAATATTAATTGCCCTGCTGACTAAAGCCAGGAAAAAGGGGTTTGTCCATTTCAAATAAATGTTCAACTACAATAGGAATGAAACTAAAAGCTATGGGCTACTCGTGCCTCCCCTGCTTTGTCTCACCAGGGCTCCCACTTTTCAGCTTGTTCCCCTCTAACCCTCCAGCCCCTCTCTGGGAAAGGGGGTCTCCTTAAGCTCTAGGAGTTGGCCCCCAGTGTTTACTTTCTCTTCTGTCTCTTCCCCTCAACCCGATGCCATGCTTTGAGGAACCAGAAAAGAACCAGATGGTGTACCTGGGAAAAATTGAAATAAATAAATAAACAAATAAAAATAAAAGCAATGGGCTACTCTCAGTTAACCAGAATATTCTGTGAACCAGGAACACACACACATCCCACTCCCAACACTCTAGCTGGAAGTGTATACCTTACACATCATCCTGTTGGATGCTGCTCAGAATTTCAGATATTACAGGTTTCTAACTGATCACTCTAGCAAAGACTTAGGACCCAACATGATAAAAGCAAAGATCTCACCTTTCCTGAGGAGCATTTAAAGGCCATCCGTGGTTATAGTAAGAATACCCAACAACAAGATATGCACTTACTATGCTCCAGCCTTCCAGGTCACAACCTTGTGGTCTATCATTTTCCCACTTTCTCACTTTATAAATGAGAAAACAGAGGCACAGAGAAGTCAAGGAACATGTTCAAGGTCACACAGCTGGTAAGTGGCCTAGCCAGGATCCACACCCAAGTAGTCAGGCTCCTGAATTCATGCTCCTCACCATTACATCCTGCTGTCTGTCTCCAAGGGAAAAACAATAGCGAATTTTAAATACAGTGGTACCTTGGGACTCATTGTTAATTGGTTCTGGGAGGCACAACAAATACCAAACAAATGATGAGTATGGGACAAAATTTTCACATCAAAATGCACTGAGTGCCAAATTCGACAAGTTTCAAAGCAGTCAAGTACCAAGGTATTGATATGGGCCAAACAAAGGAGCCCTCTCCCCTGCTGCCCCCACCCCACTATAGGCTCCTTTTCCTAGTTCTTTAGCTCTCAGATTCACCTTTTTCCTAGTCCAAAGTCTTAATCGCCTCCTTGACTAATTTTCCCTGAGTCCTCACCTTGAGCAACAGACTGTCCCCCATAGATAATTACTTCAAAACTTATAACCCATGTCTCCAGCTTGCTGATTACAATCACTGCAGGCAAGCACCCCTTCCAGGCCTTTCTGGACCTAGACAGGGGATAACACCTGAATGACCAGTTAGGCCAGAAGTCAACAGGCCACAGGCTCAATAGACTTTCTATCACAGTGACAGGTGTTTTGAGGCTTATTTCTTGGGCCAATGCTTTAAAACTATTAACTGAATTAATTTCTCCTCATCTAGGGGCCATCAGGATACAATTGATACCCCAGCAAGGCTTCCAACCCATCATGACCAAAGAAATAAACCTGGTGGATCTCGAGACCCCTTCCCCTTTTAGATCAGATAGGGTGAGAGCTCTGTGGATCCCCAATAGGTAGGGCAACAACCAGCTTCAGCAGGAAGCAAGTACAAAAGATGAAACCCCCAGTCCCTCAGCTTCCCATAGAGATCTGTGGGGATCACGTCTCTCAAGAGAATGTGAGGAAGGCAGACAGAATAGGGGAGATCTCGGGATCCTGCCCATGGGACTTGCCCTGCTGGAGTAGTCACCACCCTGACACCACCCTTTCACTAGTAATCCCTGCCCCAGGCTGGGCAGCCACAGGAGAAGCTTCCAGGCAAAAAGTTAACTAATACAAGGGATGTTAGAGGGCACAAGAAGCCCACCAGTTTGAACCAGTTCCTAACACCTAAGCAGTAAGAACTACAACGACCTTCATTTCACCTGAGCCTCATTATACCATCATTATAACATCATACATATGCCCGGAAGTTCATTAATATCATTATAACAGACTGAACTCTGGGAAAGAACATGCTCAGTTAGAAGGGTTGATGTAATAGACCCCTGTCAATCAAACTTGTCAATCAAGAGGCCCCACACCCAGATAGGTGTAACCCTTACAACTAAAGAAAATAAAAGTACCAAAATCATTAATCCGGACTCCTGAGCCATCTTCCAGCTCGAGCCGCTCCTACCTCTTAGGAGTGGCCCTTCCCCTTGCCGTTCAAGGCCCTGAGCCACTCTCCTTGCTTAAGTCTGCTCCTACCTCTTGGGAGTGTACTCTCTTTCAATAAACTGTCTCTTTGTTTCATCTCTACACTCTGGTGTGTGTCTTGTTCAATTCTTTACTCGAGATACCAAGGTCCTGGACACTGCACCGAGGAGGACCCCATTTTCCGGTAACAGCATGACTGTAAGTAAAAAAATACAACAATATTGGTAGGAATCCATTTTATTGACATGGTTTTAAGTCACAAAGATAATAATTAGTAGTGAAAAATCCCATTGGGTATAAAACTTTCCTTTTAATAACATTATCTGTGAGTGAGGCTGCAGTAGATGGCATATCACTTTGGCTGGTGGATGAAGCAGAAAGTGTGTTTGGGTCACGATTACAAAACACTCCTACATCCCAAGAATGGCACACTCATCTCACAAATGTTCCCCTTTTATATACAAAACAACAACAACAACAACAACAACAACAACAAAACCTCCTGAAGCCCAGAGAGGTTAGGTGACTTGCCAGACAACACACAGCAAGTTAGCAGAAGAACCTAAAGTACAATGAACATTTATATAACATCCGGCACATGACTGACTTCTGTTCTTTGCACCAGAAGCCAGAGAGGAAGCCGGAGGCCAGGTCATGGTGGGCCAACTTGTTAGCCAGGAGAGGGCTAGAACCAGCTTCTTCTATCACCCCAGTCCCAGCCCAGGTCTATTTTCTGCTTAAGTGCAGCTGCTGCTGTGGGGTAGTCACTTATGGGTTTTAGCCCTTGGTTCTCCTCAGGACAGCGAAAAGGAATGGCCAGATGCCTACTGATCCTTTTATTTAGGGGTCAATGAATCCCTTTCACCTCTCGGAAACTTCCAAATAAACCTTTCTCTTCCAGTAATTCTAGGAGAATGAAAATTGACTCCCACTTGCTTCTCCTACCCTTCAAGTTAATGACTTTGAGAGATGCCAAAATGAGCTTCTTTGTGTACCTGCGGCCTCCTCCTCCTTCCCACACGCCTGGCATGTATTGAGAATCCCCATCAGTGATGTCACAGGACTGGGTGAGTAAGAGGCTACTGTCCACAGGGGGACATGAAGACAGGGGTCTCCAGGGAGGTGGCCCAGAGCCGGGAGAGCAGAGGAAGGAGTCCGGGGGACCCTCTGAAGATCTGCACTGGAGGCTTTCAGGTGAGACGACAGCAGCTTATTAAAGCTAATTCCCTTCCCCCTGCAGAACCGCAAATCCACAGGGCTTTCACAGCATATTTGTGTAGCTGGCACTCTCAGCTCCCCTCCCCTCGGGGACCATGAGAGATGCTGAGGAAAGAAACAACCTGGTCCTCCATAATTTCAGTTCCAGAGTTCATAATAAATTATGAACTGGGGGTGGGTGGAGGAGGACTCGAGGTGGAGGCCCATTCTGCCAGTGAAGGCCAGCCCAGGGGAGGGTGGGTCACTAGTGCTGGCCCCAGTCCCCCTAGGAGCACCTGGTGATCCCACACTCCCAGAGGAAGGACAGGATGGCTGTTTCAGAAAGAACTGGAAAATTCCTTTTCCTGGTCGACTTGACTAAACTCACCTCTGAGGATGTTTCTAGACCAGCTGCCTCACCATTTGGAAATCCAACAGTCCCAAATGCCCGTGTAATTTTGTTATTCATTGTTTTGGGTCCTAGGAAGACTGTGTCCCAGACTGGGAGCTCCCTGAAGATCAGGGGCTTTGCCGTCAGACTAGAAGCTTGATCCATTATCGTCAGAGCTAAGATGGCAGGGGACTCAGAAGCAGCAGTGTGAGGACACTGTGCAGGGTTGGCCCTGAGATGACAGTGTGGGGTCTGTACAAGCTGGCTGCCTGAAATACCAGAATCCACTCCTTCTGTGTGCTGCCCCCAAGAAGAAGAGCTAGAAGTAATGGGAGATGATACAGGGGACCGGACTTCAGTTCTAGAAAAGGATAAGCTTTCTAAGAGAATAGATCAGCGAGAGGTAGTGAGCCCCCCATGATGTGGTAGTTTCTGACGAAGGGTCCCAAGTGGCAGCTGGAATAGGTGGCCCTTACCATCCTGTCCAAACTAGACTGACCAGAAGTACCATTTGAAATGGGACAGAAAACAATAGTACTGTCCATTTGAAACATTACGTATGGCCAGCCTCGTCCCACTGGGCTAAATGCAAGGTATCAGTAGACTGACCATGTGTACTGTTTGAAATGGGGCGGTACCGTTGTTTTCTGTGTCCCATTTCAAACAAGTACATCTGATCAGCCTACTCCAAACCCAAGATTCCATGAGTTATGGTGGATGGTCTAGTCTCCTTTACCCCCATGGCTGTTCTGATAACCACAGGGAGAGGCCAGAGGCAAATGGACAAGAGGACACAGGGACCCAGCCACAGTCACAGAGGCCACTAAATAAGTTAGTCAGACAAACAGCTACCACAGGGAAGGATGCATGCAACGCTGGCTGCTGCAGTCCTGGAAGACCGCCCCACTGTCTGCAGCAGAACAGACCAATAAATAGGAAAATAAATCTTCCTTGCTGACCAGGGTAGTGTTCTGTCCTCCCGATCACAGGGGATGGAGGCTTCTGCTTACCCAGTACACTGCAGGGGACCCACACATTCTTCACAAGGGAACCTGAGGGGGTGGGCAAATGGGAGTGACTTGCCTACAGTCCCAGAGGTAATGAGGGAGGTTGTGGGGTAAAGCCCCAAGGCATCCCATTTGCAAGCCGAGCCCTTTCTCCCACCCTTGGCTTCCTCCCCCACCGCTCAGCACCATCTGCTCTTGCAGCAGCTGGGATTCCTTTTTAAAAATCTGTTCATCTCAGGCAAGTCCCAAAGTGGACAGACATGATATATATATATATATATATATATATATATATATATATATTCTTTGCTGACTCAGGAAGATCAGACAGAATAAGCTCCTGACCTTACTGGGAAGCACGGGTGTTTGTCATCCTTCACCCTCCTGTGCCTTCTGCTTCCTTCCAGGAGCCCCTCACACCTTGTTCCTCCAGGGGCCTGCTGGGCTGATAAACTCCTCCAAGGCAAGGTAGTGGAGATTCAAAGGGTTGCACGCCCCCATCCCCATCCCGGGTAATTTGCATTTTAAGTCAGGCTCTGCTAGAGAGGAAGGCTCAATCTAGAATCCAGAGCCCCTACATTAAGGACTTTTGGGATGAGGTGGAGAGATTGTGTGTATTTGGTGGGGGGGGGGGGCGGGGGGAGGGTCAGAGATGCCTTCCCAGGGCTCCTTAGCTACTCCCTGATGGGAAAGGAAGGCTGGGTGGCAGGTGGGGGCACTATCCAGGAGTGGAGGCAGATAACAAGGAACCTGGGCATTACTGTAAAAGGTTGGGAGCAGCCCCTCCCCTAGGCACCAATGGCAACATGGTCCCCAGCCAGGCATGTTCTGCAAGAACCAATTCATTACCTCCATGTTTGCCGGTAAATCCTGGAAAACAGGAATGAGGATGTTCTCCACGAATTCACATCGGGACAGACCAACCACCATGACCCACTGCAGCCCATCCTCCTTCGCCCCCCAACACAGACGCCCTCATCTCACAGATAGGAGTTCATTAATACACGCGGTCTGGATGCCAGAAACTGGGTGCAGCGCCCTCTGGGGGTCCCTGCTGGAGGTTTCCGGCTCCCGGAGAGCTGGTAGGGCCGAGCAGTCTCTATCCGGGACGCCGAGGGCTACCAGGGATACCAACCCAAAGGCCGACCAGAGCTCCTGTCCCCTCCTCCCACCCCTCCCCGCGCTTCAGGGCAATTTCCCCAGAAGTGCTCTCACGCTGTGCCCTCCGCGAGCCGGGGTACCAATTGACTAGATTTCAATCAGAAATCCATCTCCCTCAAGAACCGCTTTGGATAAAAGCGAAGTAACCTGCAATCTAGATGCTGATGCCAAGCCCTAATGGGGGAGCCGGAGCGCTGCTGGCTGCCCACCTCCGGCCCCCAGCCCCCAGCAGGGGTGACACCAGGCCTCGGTTGCGGCAGACTCAGCGGAATCGCCCAGCCAGGCCACAGCGTGAACGGGCTGCTAGCAGCTGGCCAGGGGCCGGGAACGAGCTGTCTGCCCCGGGAGCGCCCTCCGCCGGTTCCCAGGACGCGCGCGACAAGGGCTCCTACAGGCCCGCCAAAGGGGACCCGGCTGTCCTTAGGGGCAGGAAGAGCCGCGGGCTCAGCACTTCTCCCGCTCACCCCCAATCTCGTCGCCAGCTGCCACTTCTGCTACTCGGGCCTCTCCCAACCTATATTGCGGTCAGGAAAGGGTCACTCAGAGAGACGGAGGCTCCTCCAGGCCCCTCCCGCTCCCAGACCCCCGCACCTGGAGGGCTGGGGCGGGGCTGCGGGGACCGGAGGGACCCCGCGGAGCGCGGGCGGCCTCCCTGGTAAATAATGCACGCCTCCCAGTCCTGCATGCAGCAGGTAGTGTATCAAAGTAATATCGCGCCGCGAATTGCAGTGTAATCGCTGTAATTTAGGGCCCCGTGGGTGAGCCCGTTTGGGAAAGGCTGCGCGCCCAAACCCGCAAGGTGACTGGAGCGTCTGCGCCGGCTTTGACCTCTGGATTTCCTCCAAGCTAAGTGAGGCCATAAAAAATTCAGGAGCCCAAGCTGTCTCCTAGCAAATGGGGTGTGGGCAGACAGATTGTATTATCTAGCTAGACCCAGCGAGACGGATGCCGGGCCGGGAGTAAAGCGCTGTCGCTGGCCGCGCACCGCCGGGCACGTTGGGTGTCCGCGTGCGGCGCCCGTCCTCTCCCAGGTGGCCAGCGAGGCCTGGGCGATGTGTCGGGGACACCCTGCCAGGAGCCAGGCTACGTTTTCATTAGGACTTGGACCGCCCCTGCCGCGAGCGGGAGGGATCTGTCCCCCTCGTGGACTGCTCCGCAATCATCTTCCAGACCTTTCCAGGACCTGGCTGGGCCGAGTCCTCTTCTCCCCCTGGCTAGAAAGTCGTCGGGGCATTAATATTCCTGCCCAGGTCCTCCTGAGGGCCATGCTGCCCTCCTCCCCTCCCCCAGCCCCGCCAGGGAAAGTCATTCTGGGGTGGAGAGATGATAACAGGAAATATATTTGCAGGCTCCCTTCTAACTTCTTGATGGGAGCCAGCTGGAAGCTCATGAGCTGTGCTGTCCCTCTGGGGCTCTGCTCCTGGTGACCTAGAAGGTGATAATCATGAGCTTCTCTCAGGAAACACAAAGAAATGGAAAAACTTATCTCACCCTGCAGCCCTGCCACATTGCATTAGCAGAGAGCCTTGTGTCTGTGGCCCTGTCTGGGTGCCAGAGGGGCTGTTTTGTGTACCTTCAGAAGCCCCCCACCCATGCCTAATTGTCAGGCCGCAGGAGTTTCTGTCTTTTCTTCACTCCTCTCCAAATCATTTTCATCTCTCAATGAAGAGATGCCCATACACCAGGCTTTTCTGGACTGACAATCTGCCGATATTCCCCAACCCCATTCCACCCTCTGCTCGTTTCGCAAGCCGAGCAGTGAGCTTGAGGTCCAGAAGGGCCCTTAGAAACCAGTATTTTGGTTAAACAAGCCGTGGTGAGTTCTCACAGCCAGCAAGAAAGAGAGAGATTTATATTGTTCAACAGAAAAAGCAAGTTGCAGAATAACATGTAGAGGACTATCTCATTTGTGTTACATTTCAAATAAAGACTATATATACGCACATGTTTGCATATGCATAGAAAATGTCTGGGAAGACAAAACGCACTGTTCACAGTGGTTGTCCCACGGGAGGAGGAGGGAAAAGGACTTTAGCCTCTCACACTTACATTAATTTTTGTACTGTTAAGTTGTTTCAATAATTATTTCAATAATTACTTCATAATTTAGACATAACTCTTTCCTAAAAAGGAAAAAAGAAAAAAGAAACCATTCAGTCCAACCCTTTCATTTGAACCTGGGCCCAGAGAGGGAAAGGGACTTTCCTGGCTTGCACCGTGCTCACAGGCTGGCGTCGGTCCCTGTCCTGCACCGTCCCCACACCAGGCTCCTTCCCAGGCACACATCCCTGCCAGCCAGGCTCACCGGGCCCACAAAGGAATCATGGACCCCCTTGCCATGGCAGGAAGGGCCCTGACAGGAGCATTACCTGATTTGAGAGAGTCAGGTGAAGGCAGGGGGAGCCAAAGACAAGAGTTGCAGACAAATTTGGACACCTGGTTGGGTGGCCTGTACTTGCCCGTGGCCCTGCCCTCACCCAGCTCTGACAAGCCTGGTCTTCTGATACAGTTGGCATCTCTGGGTCCAGCCTTCACAGGGGTGGGGACTGAAGGGTCATGCCTAGGGTGACCAACCCTCCTGATTTGTCCAAAACTGAGAGGATGCCAAGGATGCAGAACTTTTGGTGCTAAATTTGGGACAATCTTGGGCGAACTAGGATGTGTTCACCCTTGTCATGCCAGCCATGTCTGCGACAACCCACTGAGAATCTAGCAAGGATACCCTTTGAAGATTCTAGAAGCTTGTCTCTGGGCAAGGACAGCCAGCCTCTATTCTGGCTTTTCTGAGAAGCATGAAGCTGCAAGAATTAATTGATGTTTTGTGAGTTGTGATTTCCTCAGTCCAAGCACATGCACACACACTCCTTACCTCCCTTAGTCTATCTAGAGGCATGTCAGCCAGGTCCCTGCTACACCACCCAGAGCCCCCTGTGTCTCTTTGAGCAACATAATCCTCAAGAAAGTCTAGCGCCTTTAATTACACATGAGGCACATCACAATTTTTCATCTTTCCCTCCCTCCCTCAGAAGACAAAAAGGAAATTTCACACCCTAGTGAGCCCAGCTTGTCTTTTCCTCTTTGATGCCAGCCTGAGGTTAAAAAGCAGGGACAGGCGACACATGCTTCCTCTGGGTCCTGATTCCTTTGCTGATGTTGAGATTCAAAGCATGCATCCTAAAGATCATAATCTGATTTTGCCATGCCTGCCTTCCCAGACGATGAATGCCCCCCTGGCTTCCGCACTGCCGCACCCGTGCTCTGCGGAATGCCACTTTCCCCCCACCCCCACCTGCTTCTGGCCCCACCTGAAATTAGTAACCCAGAAAAGGCTAAAGTTAAGTCAAGGGGTGGAGGGTGGGGGTGGGGTGGTCAGAGAAGGAATAGGAGATCCAAGTTCAAGTTCTGGGTCTGTCACCAGCTAGCTGTGTAACTTTGGACAAATTGCCTCCCCTCTCTGGTCTTCAGTTTTCTCATCACAAAGTGAAGCAGTCCTTGGCTTAAATTCTGGCTCCTCCTTTGAGCTGGATGAACTTGGGCAAATTACTTAACCTTTCTGTGCCTCAGTGTCTTCTAAGGATTGTACTAAGGATTAAGCGACTTAATGTTTTGTGGAGTGCTTAAAACAGTGCCAAGCATGTGCTAAAGCAGTTATGACAGAGATGATGGTGGCCCTGCCATATGCCCTCTGCACTTACTAGTCTCGTGTGTGGCTCTGGGACTTCCTCCAGCTCCAAGGACCTGACAGCTTTCCTTGATTTCCCAGCTGGCTGGATCGTGCTTCAGGGATAGACACCTCATTCCTTCAGAGCCACAGTGGCAGCTCCTTTGCTCATTGTGGAAAAGGGGCACAAGGCCAAGGCCATCTGTAAAACTGCCTCTCTGGCAGCCACTGAGAGGCCACCCAAGGGCTCCTTCTCTAAGACACCCACAGAGCCCTTGGTGGTGCAGTCCTGGGCATGGTAAACAGGCTGTTGGTACCACAGCCCCAGGTTAAGTGCAAACATACAGGGACCCCCGGGGAGTGACCTCCCCAGGTGCCGAGGGTGCATCCATCTGTTGCCTGCCCTGAGGGTGCACCATGCTTCCTGGCCTCGGGCCAAGCCCCCATCTCAGCCTCCCGGTCATTCCCCTCGGAAGACCTCACGTCAGACGTGGGCTCGTTACAGTTCCTGGCGTTTTAAGGCGGTCTTTACACTTATCCATGGCTTTTCCGGGCACATGGTTCCAAACTCACAAAGGCCTTCCTCTCTTCTTTGCACCTCACCTTCCCTCCCTGAACACAACAGCTGCTGTTGCTGATTTACTTTGTGTGTGTGTGTGTGTGTGTGTGTGTGTGTGTGTGTGTATGTGGGTAGTTCCCTGGCCGGGAATCGAACCCAGGCCGCAGCACCAGCAGCACCAGCGCCGAAGCCTGAGCCACTGCACCCCCAGGGAGCTCCCTGCTGATTTGCTGTGCACCTTCCAGAGATGCTCTCCACTGGACAAGCACGAATGGAGGCGTCACAGCACACGGTTCTTGTATTTCTCCGGAACAACAGATACGGAGATCTTCCTTGTCCCTTTTTATAGCTGTCTAGTATTCCAGTGAATTCACGTCCCATAATTGATTTAACCAATCCCCAATGGATGGATATTTGAATTATTTCCAACTCTTCACTAAAAGAACCTCGCGCGTGTTAGTTTTCACACCATGGGTAGGGGTGGAATTGCCAGGACAAGGGATATGTGCCTTTGTAACTTGAAAGATGCTACCAGAGTGACCTCCGAGATGGTGACTCCTTTACATTCCACCAGCCATGTGCCCTCCTGAGCACCAACTGGGCAGGCAGGTATGACTGTACAATGCTGCCTTGGCTCTCACAACAGCCCCGGGGGTGAGGGGGTGGAGAGAGTGGCACATTATTATCCTTGTTGGATGAGAAAATTGAGAGATTCAATTTTGCCCAAGATGACCCAATAAACATTTTATGGAGCATTTAATGACATGCCAAGCTCTGTACTAAGTGCTTTACATTCATTGTCTTATTTAACCCTCCCAGTGACATTATGAGGCGGTTACTCTTCCCATCATTCATCTCACTGATGAACCAAGTATTGGATCTCAGAGAGGTTGATTCCCCAGCATCCCACAGTCGGTACGTGGCAGGGTCAGATTTGAAATTTCTCAGTGACTCCGGAGCCTGGGCTGTAGCTGCTCCCAGGAAGCTCTCCCTGACTCCCAGTTCACTGCCTTACCATGTGCTCCCAACTCCTCCAGGCCCTGTGGGGGTGCACAAGCAAAGGCATTAGATATACAGGTGGGGAGCCAGTGACCAAGAGAAGGTCAGAGCTGGAAAGGACCACAATAATGCCCTTCGAAAAGGGGTCTCTGCCCCAGGGCAGGGAAGGAGGGGTTGAAAATGTGAGGGCACGGTTCTGGTTGCTTCAATGCCTGGGGGCACTACTGAGCTGCTAAAGTGTCCCACCCTGTGCAAGGGTCTCACAAACAAAACTGTTGCCCAGAAAATGCCCAAAACACCCCCATTGAGAAACTCGGGAACCTTTCATTCTGCAGATGAGGAAATGAAGGGAAGATTTGCTTGGGACAGGGATAGGAGTATGGCCAGGCCCACTCAGAGGCAGAGCGAGGGCTAGAAATTGCCCTGCTGACCTCCAGGCAAGGGCTTAGCGCCCTGAACGCTGCAGGTCGCTGCCTCCTGCACATACTTGAACAAAGAGAAACAGACCCAATAGCTTAGTTGGGGGGGGGGGGCTCACTTATAAAGCAACTGCAGCATACACATAATCATTTAAGGTCCACAATAACCCTATCATTTTACAGTCCCCAGCTGAAGAGGGGTGCTAGGAGGTAGCTAGCAGTGGGTAAGTTAGTGGAGGCAGATTTGAGGAGAAGCCTGACACCCCAGCACTGCTTAGGTCAACTATGACACGGACCCCGTGAGCTAACAGAGTTGATTATAGGTTCTTGAGGCAGGACATAGCTTGACAAATTTGTGTTTTAGACACTAGCTCTGGTGGCAATGCTTTGCACAAGTTGTTCCCCTACCTGGGGAGAACTGTAGCTAAAAGCTCTCAGCGAGGCATACCCTGACCCCTGGGAGTTTGACCAGGTGCATCCACACCGCTTTGTTAGATGGGGAACCCCTGTGGGCACTGACTGGGGGCTATCTTTACATCCTCAGGCTCGAATCCAATGTCAGGTACACAGAGGAAGCTCCATAAATGCTTACGGAATGAATGAATGAATGAATGAACTGATGAAGGCCTGACTTGAGATAGTGGCAATAGGAAGAAAAAAGAAATGTGAAGCCAAGTGGAAGGAAAATGGACAGAGCCCCCTGACTGGTTAGATAGAATAATAACAGTTTATAGGAGGAAACGAAGGCTCCGAGAGCTTACACAGCCAGTAAGTGTTAACGCAGTAAGATCACACAGCTAGTATGTGGTAGAGCTGAGCTTTGAACCTAGACATTCTGGCCCAGGGTCCATGTTCCTAACCTGTTGTCTATTTTATACAACTGACAAGGGCTGAAACAGGTGAGTAAAGTCAAAACCATCCATCCTGGGAAACTGGGATAATGATGCTGAGACTTAGTCGTCTGACCTCTCCTCTGTTGCATTATCCCTGCCTTTTTCCCTTTCCCATTCATCACCTCCTTGAACATTCTTAAAGGACCCAAGCTTTAGCTCCTACCAAATGTACAGCCTGGACAGAAGGGCAGAGCCCTCTCCTTTCTGAGACCCAGCATGCAGAAATGGCTGGGAAGCATTCAAGGGTGCTGGCAGGAGTTAGAGCCCCACCCGAACGGCTTTTGGCCTGCCCCAGCGGGCCCTGGGCAGACAGCCAGTCCTGCCTGCAGTGCCATCTCTCTGCTACACCTCCTCCCTCACCCAAGTCACACTCCACACGCTCAGGTTCCTTTGTGGTGGGTGTTTTGATTAATTTTATTCTAATTAATTCAGTAATCTCAAGCTGTTTGCAAAATCTGCACTGAGCGCTGCTCCGTGATGGATCTGTAGAAAGGGGCTGCAGACAAACACACGATTCATTTCTCTGTTGGTGCTATATATATCTTACACTTGGGAGAGGGTGGGCTGGGGAAAGGAGCAGGAAGGCTGCTTGCCTTCTGGTGCTCAATGTCATTTCCCAGCTTCCCTCTGCTCACCCAGTCTGAGGCTTGCAGACTGTCGTTGGAGGACAGACACCCCAAAGGCTTTCTTGCAGGCAGGTGGCCAGGCTTGGTGTCAGGGATGTGAGTCCCACTTCTACCTCTTCTTTTTTGAGGAGCCTCAGTTATTTTGCCTAATCTTACCATCTTCATCACCCTCACCTGGAAAATGGAGATGAAATGTCATCCCTGGCTACCTCTTGGACACTCACAACCAGCTAGAGTATGGGAACAGTCTTGGGAAACTGTACAAGAACTTAGAGTACTGCTGACGGTATTGGAGAGGCAGTGGAGTGTGATGGTTAAGACTCAAACATTTTCTGCCTCAACCTTTTACTAACTGGGTGCCTTGGAGAGGTTTCATCAAGTCTCTGAACCCCAGTTTCCACATCTGTAAAATGATGGTGAAAATAGCATTCACCTCATAGGGTTCTTATAAGAATTAAGTGAATATGAGTTTTTAGAACAGTGCTTGGCATGGAGTTAAGCACGAAAGAGAATAACTGTTATTATGGTTATCTTAGTCATCTTTGTTTCTTTAAAATTTTCCCAATGCAATACAAGTGCCTAGTTATACAGGAAGCCTTTTCTGATTAACCATAATGAAATCTGCACCTCTGTCCCAAACCACCCATCTTTCTCTCGTTTCTCTGAATGTGTTGAAGTCCATAATCTCTGTGTCCTCATGGGAGGCCTATTTTTCCTCTTACAAAATTACACATTACAGGATCCATTGTACCCTAAGTGTATAATTCCCACCATAGTGGGATTAAAGGGACTCGTCCATGGCTCTTCCAAAAGACCCATCCAAATGGACTTAAAGGCACCAAGATCATTAGAATGGACCTCATCTTAAAGCTCAGGTTGCTAACTATACACAATGATTTTACTTAAAATTTAAATAAATATAAGAAATTTTTTTAACTGAGGTAATGTCAATTGTCTATATGAATGATGATTTTCTTTGATGTGGAGGGACACTAGGAGAAACATATGGAAATAATGAAAGAGGATTTCTCCCAATACACCCTTGGAATCTGTACTAGTGCCATGAAGAGGAAAACCAACCAACCAACCAACCAACCAAAAAGGTAATGAAAAGGGGTGGGGGGGGTGATGCTTCAGATGGTATTCAGGGAAGGCCTCTCTGAGAAGGTGTTGTGTGAGCCAAGCCCTGAGAAGTGAGAGGAAGCCCGTTGTGTAACCATCTGGGCAATGAGCACTCCAGGTAGTGGGCACAGCCATGCAAAGGTCTTGAGATAAAAATAAACTTGGGGTGTTGGGAGACTGAGAGCAGACTGGTTAAGTGGGACAGGATAAGTCAGAGTGGCGAGGTCACAGGGTCCACACCAAAGGGCTTCATAGGTCATCATAAGGAACTGGATTTCATTCTAAATGTGCTGAGAACCCTTGGAGGGCTTAAAGCAAGAGAGTGACCCAATGTTTTTAAATAAAGAACATTTTACCTGCCTTTCTAGAATTCATCCATCCATCTTTCAATCCATTCATAACAAGATTTACTGCACACCTATTTTGTGCCAGCTGTGCCAGACACTGGTGATTCAGAGTTAACTATGACCTTACTCTCTCCTCAGAGCTCAGCACCGATGAGAAAAGAAGCATAGAGATGCTTTAAAGGCAGGGTGGCATGTACAGAGTCTGACTGTGGAGGAAAGTTCCCAGGTCTAGGATTGGGAACAGGAAAAGCTATTGGTTAGAGCAGTACTTCAAATTGAGTGCCATCAGAATCCCCTGGAGGGCTTGTTAAAACAAATTACTACTGCGCATACCCCCAACCCCCTCCTCCTCCCAGATTCTGATTCATTAAATCGGGGGTAGGGCCTGGGAATTTGCATTTCTAGATAGTTTCCAGATGGTGCTGATGCTGGTGACACTGGTTCAGGAATCGCACTTTGAGAACCACTGGGTAGGATGCTCTCACCTTCTATGGACCAAAAAAGAGCTATTTCCAGGAATCGCTTTCAGCACTTGGGCCCCTGGACAGCTCCCAGCATCTTCTTCCAAGTTGCTCGCCCACCCAGGCCTGAGATGGGAGTCCCGCGAGGACAGCGATTTCCCCACCATCTCCCCCCATCAGCTGGCCCTTGGATCCCACTCACAAGCCCCTCCCTTCCCCTCTCCCTCCCTGGGAGGCTCAAACTCTGTCCTGCTACTGAAGGAGCAATTTCACTCTCAGTCGCCTTCATTGATTCCTTTCAAGATGCAGAAGGCCTCAGTTACGACTGAACCCGGCTCCCATCCAGCTAGCTGAGAGCTCTCATCTCCCTCCTTCTCAAAACTGTGCCCTGGGCTCAGGGATTCCAAGTCCCCCATCGTCATCTGCATGTCACAGGCTTTATTCATTTCATACCCTAGTGATCAGCCATCCCCCTCCTTCCTCTCTTGCTGCCCCCTGCCTTTCTCTGTGCCCTGAATGTCCCTTTTTCTCCCTGTCAAATTCACCCAGCCCCATACCCTTCTCACCCTTTCAACCCTCCTGTTTGTGTTAAATTTGGTGAGCTTTCCCATAAAAACCTAAATTACCGGGGTTCCCAGTAACCTTGACCCCTAGTCCCTCAAAGAGACAGGCAGGGCTGAGTTTTCCAACATCAATCAGAGCTCGAATTTCAAAGTTCATAAAAAATCTTCAATTTGGGGTTTTCCCAATTATCCTTCAAGAGCATAACTCTCCAAGGACTTTCAGCGGGCAGCAGATCACACTCCCCTATACACCACCACAGAGTGACCTCACTGAAAATGAGGAGCTTGGCTATTCAGCTCTGAGATAATGTGCTCAGCACAGCACCCAGCACTTAGTAAATGCTCAGTAAATGACCCCTTTATTATTACTGTCATCATGATTGCTTTACTGTTGTGATTGTTATCTCCTCTCCTTGTGCCTTGCCCAGTGCTTGGCCTATAGGGTCTCAACAAAGTCTTCCAGGTAAACACATAACAGAATGCAGGGTTGTCACTCTCACCTTGGTGATCTCCCCTCCTACTGCCTCATTTGCCTGTGACAGCTTCTCCCTCATTTGCCTTTTTTTTTTTTCTTTCTTAACTACAGCTGTGTTCTGAGCTGGGGCATTTGAATGATTTTTGTGCAATAACTCCTCACCCCCAACACCCAGATTTTGGAGGCCTGGGAGATTAGTGTCAGGAGATTTGGTGGGTAATGGGTTCTGAGCAATGGAAAATGGCTCCTTCACAGAGATACAATTATGCAGGTTACACTTGCCTGGCTTCAGACATAGCCACAGACCTCAGGGAACCTGGCATCAGCACGGATGGTGCACAGGGCCACATTATATAGAATATTCTCCACTTGCTGTAAAGCTGTTGACAAATATATAAGAAAAGAGATGATTTTCTTTTCCTTCCTTCTATTTCCCCCCTTTAGCCAAACACTGCAGACCCCTGTGAGTCACAAAAGTTTTGAGATATTACTCAGGAATATAGGAGGAAAACTCTATATTTCCCCCTGTCAAAGGTTTGGTTTTCTTATTTATTTACTAGCGTGCCACTGGGTAAATTGAACCCTGAACAACATTAAAAGGAAATAAACATATCTCTCAGCTGCTCACGGACCGGATGCGCTCGCTCGCCAGGGAACTGGATTATCAACATGCCTCCCCAGCCAGGGACAGAGTTGCAACCTGGAGGTGGGGTGGGGGTCCAGAGGCCTCCAAAGCAGGGGACTTTCAGCTCCTCACTCCAAGTGCATCTGAGCTCCTTCATCTGTCAGCCTCCAAGACCCATGACAAACCCCTGCACTTGATGTCACAGCAATTCTGGGCAGGTGGAATAATCATCTTTTTATGCCCACCTTTCCAGTCCCTGTACTTCTCACAACCCACCATAACAGACACACGCACATGCAAGCACTCTCACATGCACATTAGTGATGACAAACAGACCAGAACCACAGGAGGAATGTCATCTCAGAGTCATATTTGCATGGTTGAAATCAGAGAGTGGGATGCCTGAGAGCGTTCTTATGGCCTGTTTACAGTCACTGAGAATCAATACTTACTTTTGGAAAAGAAAAACACACATACACACACTTATATATCTGTGGTGGATAGATAGATCTCTCTCACCCTGAAAACCATGACAGATGAGTTTTGCTCGGCCTCTATGCATTTTAAAGGTGCATTTAAACATACTAAATTAGAATCTAGGCCAGTGGTGGCACCCACCCAGCCCTGATCTGGCCCCCTCTCTCCCCCAGCAGGGAGGGCAGCCAACCAGGGTCTCATCCAGAATTCAATCTCCCCTAAGTGGTGTGACTGCCTCTCTTTCTTTGCTCAGTTTCCATGGTAGAAAAGCTGGGCCCTTTCGCCAGAGGGGTAGGCCTGGACCAAGTGGGTTTATAGGGGCGAAGACAGATGCTCCACTGCCCTGTGGTCCTCAGAGGCCCTGACCTCACCATAGTTGTGACTCACAGCTGATTGGGATGATGGAATACTAAACTCTGCCTCCAGGAATACTACTCATTCTGACACTTGCTCTCCTGCCCAAGAACCTACAGTGGCTCCCAATTACCCACAGCAACTGAGTTTCCTCTCAATCGCAAGCAGTAGGCAGCGGTTGCCTGGAGTTTGGGGCTGAAAAGGACTCCAAGACCCCCATGGCTCAGTGGGGAGCATGCAGTGACTGATTAGTGGTGTCTCCCACGATGAAAGAGGGAGATCGGACACGTCCATGTTGAAGAGCTCTCTTCCTTGGATTTCAGAATTAAGTCCAAATACATCAGCTGCTCTTTCAAACCCCTCCACTGTCTGGTCCCTTTCCACTCCTCTCCAGCAAGGCCACCTCACTCCCATTATACCTGGCACATGCCACCTTGGAACACCCTCTGTGCCTTTACTCAAGGTGATACCCCTTGCTCTCCTGCCATCTCTCCATCCTGTGTGCAAGAGTTTAATTCCTGCTCCTTCTTAGGTTCCTGCTCAATTCCTCCTCTCCCATTAGGCTTTCTTGTTGATTTGGTCCAAAACCAGCTCTCAATGTATGTGGGCATTATCACATACTGAAACATCGGAGTGTTAGACTTATTTCCTATTTCCGAGAGCTTATCTCCCCAACCCAGTTAGGACCACCCCGCATTGCCTTCAAATAAGAATCACACCTTCATTTTTTTGCCTCTCCCACAGCACTTCACCTAATTTTTGCCAGGACTCAGCCTGGTCACAAGCACTTGCTGATTACCAGGACTTCCACAGTTTTAACCAGGGACATTGAAATTTCTGGGGTTTTAGAAACCAAACCTGTGGAGCCAGTGGTGGAGTCAGCTGGGACTGCCCTGGACCCAAGACCCAAGTTGTGTCCCTGACTCACTCTACCACCTGTGACCTTGGCACAGCTTAACTACATTTCTGGGCCTTGATGTGCCCACCTGCAAAATGAGCACCTACTTTCTGCCCCCACCTTCCTACCGCTCGAGAGGTGGAGTGTCAATCTTCCCAATGCTGCTGACTAGCCAGGGACACAGGGCCAGGGACCAGGCCTCCTTGATCCCCAGTGTCCTAGCCATAAAAGATGGCATTCTCATGGGGAATACGCGTCCAGGAAGGTCCGCTCCCTTCTCTTTCCTGAAGCGCAGAGGAGAGGCTGGCGGAGAGGTGAGGAGGTGGTGAGGTAGGAGAAGTGTGCCCCGGCGTCTTATCTTTGGTACTGCTTGCCTTCTTCCGGGGTCTTCTTACTTCCTCCCCTACCTCCGGACTAGGAAAGGGTTTGGGGAAACAGATGTGCTCTAAGAGCCCAGGGATGGGGATGGGGATGGGGTGAGCCCTCAGCCTTCCACTGGCCAAAGGAGGAAGATGCCTCTGAGGCCTGGAAGTCAGGCTGAGGGAGGTGGGGGAGACCCAAAGCCCAGCAGCCTGCCTGGGGGGGGCAGGGTCACACGGAGAGAGGCCGAGAAGACAGACCCCGGGGGAGTGTCAAGAACTGAAAGCAAAGGGGACCCACACCAGCAGGGCCCTGGGCCTGTTGGTCATCGTCGCCTCCCAGTCAGCTGCACACAGATCCCTCTTGACCCCACATAGGGACCATGACGCCCTCTTTGCCCCTCATACACGTAGGCTCCAGCTGCTCTGCCCGCCCTCTCCCGTGTGGCCACCGCAAATGGAGGTGACAATTACAAGAAAATAGCCGCGGCACAGTTAAGGGGGGACACAGAACAGTATGTGCAGTAAAGTAGCACAGTGTTAAAATGGTGAGAGGTAACAGCCAGCAGCGGCCAAGGGGACAGGCTCTGGGGCCTGACCACCTGGGTTAGCACCCCAGCCCGGTCTCTTCTAACCTGTGTGACCTTCGCAAGTCGCTTCACCTCACGGTGCTCAGTTTCCTCATCTGTAAAACAGCGATGACTGCCGTGGGTACCGCGCTCGAGTGAGTTGACCTTCAGAAAGGACTTCGGCACAGTGCTCCCCATCACCACGGGGAGCCGCTGGGGCGGAAGCTCAGACAGGGCAGGCTTAGTCCCGTTCCCCACTGCTTTGCCCCTGCACCTGGAAGAGCACTCCGCACACAGGAGGCACCAGCACGTGCATGTGTCTGAGCGAGGACCGGCGGGGGGGGGGACACGCAGATCCACCAGAGGCTCCTGCCCACCTGCTCCCGTTGTGAGGCGAACTCACCCCCCTGAGACGGTCTGTACAAGTCTGTCTCTTCACCAACACGAAGCACTCACTCCGCGCCGGAAGATGTGCTAGCGGGTAGCCGGGACAACACGGGGGCCAGGGCCCTATGGGAGAAGCTGCTCGTTGCTTCCATTCCAATTTCCTTTCCTCCCTTAGTCCTCGAACTTTGGGCTGGTCATGTGGCCAAACAGAATAAAGACTGCATTTCCTGACCTCCCTTGCAGCTGGCCACAGCCACGTGATTAAATTCTGACCAATAGTGTGTAAAGGGGAATGTCAAGCAGTAGCTTCTGGATCTCTACTTAAGAGATAACTGGCACTCACTCTTGCCCCAGTTGACTGGAACATGGATGTAATGGCTGGAATTGGAGCAACCATGTTGGACTATGAGGGGACCTTAGTCAAGGAAGCTGCTCATCACAGAGCAGTAAGATAATAGAAGGTCCCAGAAGGCCATTAAGGAGCAGAGCCACCGTATCAACCCTGGACTCCAGACTTTCAAGAGAGGAAGAAAGGATGCTTCTAAGCAGTATAAGCCAATGCTTGGCGGTTTGTTCTCACCTACAGCCCATCTCAATCCTGACTGGTACTGACCCCATCCCTGGACCCTAGATGCTCACAATCAGCCGGAGGAGGCACACAAGGAAACAGACCAAGTCTGTTGAGTGTGGCAGCAATGGATGTGCACAGGGTACTGTGGGGGAAAGCACAGAGGAGGGGGAAACACAAGCCAATGGGGGCGGGGTTGGGGGAGAGATCTGAGAAGGCTTCCTAGAGGGAGTGACACCTACAGGAATCCCAGATGACAAGGAGGAGTTTCCAAAATAGTGGGATGGGGGCAGAGGTGTGAATGGGCTATTAACTGAGACAGGTGCTGAGAGTCTGGGGATCTCTGGAGAGAGAAGAGAGAAAGTTTGCCCTGAGGAACCAAGCAAGACTATCCAGAATGAGTGAGGCAAGACTCTGATGAGGACTTTCATAGGACAAGGCTGGGAAGAAGTACATTCCTGGCTCAGGAACAGCAGGTACAAAGGCAAAGAGGCCACGACTGATTAGCAGGGTTTGAGTACAGTGTGCCCAGAGCAGGGTAGGAATAATGGAAGATGAGTCAGGGGTGATTTAAACCCTGTAGGGAGTAAGACTTGGAAACTTGGTGCCAGGTGCCTAGTGCTTGAAGTGTGCAACATGTATGAACTCGCTTAGCCTCACAATAACCCTCTGAGGCAAGTCCATTTATAATCTCCTTTTACAGATGCAGAAACCAGGCACAGGGAGGTTAAAGCCCTTGCTCTAGGCTGCACAGCAGTGAGTGACGGGGCTGGGGTTGGAGGCTGCGCAGTGGGACTCCTGCGTGCGCCCCCAAGGCCCTGTGCACTGTCACAGAGCCGTGGGCTTCATGGAGGGTGCTCCCAGCCTTTCTTGCCACCCACCCTGACCCCTACACACACACATACACACACACATACACACACACACACACACAGCCTCCCCTGTAGGCACATACTAGTTCCAGGATGATTTATAGCAACACCAGGAAATTCTGATCTTGGTCCTGAAGGACAAGGAAAGGGAAGGGGCTCTGAGGAGGCCCAGAGCAGCCAGAGAAAGGCACATCTATAAAGGGGGCACGAGATTTATTCAGAGGGTCTTGTTTTAGGGGTGAGATGTCCACCAGGAAGCACCACACCTCTGATCTTGTGTCTGTCACAGGGAATATAACCACCATCTCTATATTAGTGCCTTTCTTACATCACCTCATTTGTACCCTAACATCAATTCTATGAGGTTGATGTTTTCACACTCTTTTTAGAAATGAGATGAAACACAGAGGTGATAAGCAACTCGCCTGAGGTTGCCCAGCTCATAAACGATGGAGCCAGGAATTGTCCTAGGTCTGTGGGGTCCCCATGCCCAGACTCACAGTTGCCCTGCTCTTACAGGTTCTCTGTCAGAGATTCTTATGTCCATGACAGAATCCTGTTCAGACACTGCTGCCTCCTCCCTCGCCGCCCTCCCCTCCTCCTCCCCCTCCCATCCTGCTACCACAATCTGTAGTCAGCATATGCCTCGAAAAGGCAACAAAGCCACAGATGTCCTCAGAGGTTTTTTTTAAAGTAGTATTATTATGCAAGAGCTGAGAAAATCATTGCTAGAAACACCCTTTGCCTTACTCAGTCCTGGCACGTTCCGAAAAGCCTCCCTAAGACATGAATAGGAGCACCTTCCGGCACCAAAGACCTTGGACGGTTCTCCTCCATCCCCTGGGAAGGAGGCCTCCTGAGATGGACACGTGAGCTTCCCTCCCTCCCTCTGGCCTCGGGTCCATAACATCGTCTCCACCGGGAGTGCCACATGCACAGCTGCCGGGGGCGCCCTTCCTGCCGCGCGCAGCGTGTCGGGGTCCTTGGAGACGTCCACTTCCTCACCAGCTGACCTCAGTTCTTCCGTTCCCGCCGCCCTGCCCAGCAGTCCTTCCGGGGCTTTGCATCGCCTCGAGGCCTGCCCTCTCCAGACCTTATGGCATCTCCAGCCCAAACTTGAGTCTGACTGATGGCTGGATGCCGGGCAGCCTGCTTGTCTGGAGTTCTTCCCGGGAGAAGCCCCAAGTACAGCCCAGTAAATCAATAAACAAATTAATAAGCAAATACTGCTGTCTGTCGAGCCGAACTGGGACTCCCAGGCAAACAGATTTCAAATAAAAAACAGAGGGCCACAAGGCATGCTGGGAGCAAGAGCACCCTTTGTGGGTGGAATTTTCAAAGCCTCGGTCCCCCCACCCCACCCCACGCCCCTCACAGAAGCGGATTGGGGGCGGGGCCAGCGGGGAGCTGCGCGGGGGACGGGGAAAAGACCTTTCCATTCTGAGCCGCATCTGTCATCCTCACTTAACTCCTGTCCCCTGTTTCCTGCTGAGAGCAGGGCTTGGGGCACAGCCAGAAGGAGCTTGATCTGGGTACTAGGGACAATGATGCGGGTGACAAAGGAGCCGGGAATCACACGAGGCACCAATTAAGGGAGTTGGCCCTGTATTGCTGACTTGCAGTTAGACAAGGCAGCAGCATCGCTGCTTCTTTCACTTCTCAGTGGGGCCTGCAAAAGGGAGAGGAGGGTTTGACAGGTGGAGGTAGGCCAGGTGGATGCAGGTGCCCCCCGCAGGGGGCTGACCCTTGCTTGCCCATTCTCTTACCCCACTTGTGAGAGAATGGGCAAGGAGAGCACCTGGGCCTGGGGAAGACCGTAACTCCAGCTCTGGGCAGCCACCCCCAAGTCCTCCGGGCAGGGAGGCCCTAGCAGAAAACTCCATGCCCCTCCCCAGGGGCAAGCAGAGGCCCACCCTGCAAAGCCTCACGGTCAGGGTCAGGATGCAAACAGAAATGCCTGGATGACTGAAAATAGACTCCAGCAGACCTCAGGTGACTCTTCAGCCAGAAGGCCTACGAAGCCCTTTTCTGAAAGGGCCTCCTGAATGCCCCGCATCTTCTCTTTTGTGCTCACAAATGCCACCCAATCGCTAGGAGGCTGCTAAGGCTGAATACTAAGGCAGAGAGCCTGTCTGCCTGGGGCGCTGGCCTCTGGGCTGTCTGCCAGGGCTGTCAGGCAGCCCAGACTTCAATACCAACAGAGCTAAGGGGCAAGAAAACAGCTCCAGCAAAGGTTTGGAAGCTGGCGGGGAAATGACCTGCCTTGTGAGGTGACAAGAGTTTGGTCTGCCCAGGGCTTTCTACACAAGGCTGTCTGGAGGCCTCGGCCTATGCGGGTGGCTCCCTGCAGGGGGCGGGGGAGGTGCAGGGGCACTGACCGTGCCTGCAGTCAGAGAAGCCAGGCTTGTAAGTGCTTCCCTGTCTGGATGCCCATGGCTCGTGCTGCTAATGAGCCTGGGCGCTGGGCACACCCTGTCTGTTGCGGCCACTGGGTGGGGTCTTGTCAAGCCGCTATAGCTCTCAGCAAACACTCCTCAGAAGGTAGGGAAAATATCAGCCCCAAACACCCCAGACACTTGTAGAATTCCGATGATGAAATGCATGTGCTGGAAAGGCTCTGAGGACCTGCCATCAGCCCACAGAACAATGTCAAAACTTATGAACGTATGGGGAGAGGCCCAAGTCTGCTTCCTGAAGCCAAGGGAAGCGTCACAGCCATGTGTCAGAGCACAAACCCTGAGGCAAATCCTAGCTCTACCCCTTCCTGAGCTGTGTGGCCTTGGGTGAATCTCTTCTGCTCTCTGTGTCTCGGTGTCTTCATCTGCAAAATGAAGGTGGAAGTAGTACAGATTTCACAGAGCTGTGGGGATTAAAAGTGCATATTAAGTGCCTAGAGGGGCTCCCAGCGTGTAGTGTAAGAGCTATATGAGCGTGACTCAGTATTGCTCTGAGAACAAGGCGGCTGGGCCTTCTCAGGGAGGGGAGGAAGGGGCCTGGGGCGGCCACATCAGCAGTGTGGGGACAGCGGGAAGAGAGTGAGCAGAGATAAAGGGAGAGGAGACGCTCTGAAACAACAGGCTGCTCCAGCCGTCTAGGTGAGCAAGGGAAGAAAAGCAGGAACCCACAGGCCCAGAGTGTGTGCGTGACCTGCATACAGGCAAACGCACTCATCTCAACCGTGCAGCTTGATTGGTTTTTACATATGGGAACACTTGTATAATCACCACGTAAGTCAAGATACTAGTTCCAAATGCCCAGACTGACCATTAACAAGGTCTCCATCGGAGTAGGGGACCCACATCCCCAGGGGGCATGACTACATCTATTGGGGTGCCATTTCTCTCTATTTTATCTCATCCTTTTCAGTTTCCCTTTTTGTGTGGATTTTATAATATACATAATGTGTTAGCACAGTTGTTCATGTTTAGAATTTATTACAAATAAACATATTTGCTGGGGATAGGAGCTAAAAAAATCTCCTCATCCCTCAGGGTCCGTTGCCCCCTCCCACCCTATCCTACCCCTGCCCTGAGGTGTTCGGTTAGAATTAGACTAATGGAAGGGCTGGGAGGGGGAAAGTGCAGTCAGGAGTTTATTGCGATGGGTCCCTCCTTGCCAGACCACCTGAAGTGGCTGGGTCCCTTACTGGGAAACACCCCCCAGATCGTCTGTCTCCCTCTAAATTTTGATAACCACTCCCTCCCCTCCCCAGTGGACCGAGGGCTGATCACAGCTCCACTTGCTGCACTGTGCCTTGTGTTTCCTCTACACACACACCTTTATAAGGAGTCCTTTATAGACAAGCCTCCTTAGTTACCCTAATTTAAATGTAACATCTGTTTCCTGCTGGGACCCTGACTGATACACAAGCACGTCCTCAAAAATATTTTACCCAGGGGAGCATGATCAAACCATCTGGAGCTCTCTGTTTACTGCACGGTATGGTCCCCGTTTGAGGGTCAGTGGGTGCCCTGGAGCTGCACCCATCAGGGCAGTCCTCCCCCTCCTTGGGGAGAGGTGAAGGCAGCAGTTATCAGCATTTGCTCTCCCCTCCAAGCTTAGAAGCAGCAGGCATTTATTTAGAAAGAGATGGAGTTGACTCAAGTCCCACTTGTGGCTCACCAGGGTTTCTGCGTCCCAGAGGCTGATGACCAGGGAGCAGTGGTGGCACCCTGCTGCTCTTCACAGAGGCAGCTCTCTGGGTCCCCATTTCCTGTTGGGGAGTCAGCTCTTTCTTAAGCGGCCGGCCGGTACTTGATTTGTTCAGGGCCTGGGAGCAATGAGATGACAGCCTCACCCTGGATAACCTGATGAGAGTTTAATGGCTTGTTTTCAAAGGTGTAGACAGGGTTTATGAAAACCGACAGCATCCCAGGGCTAGCCAGAGTGGGGAGCCCCCAGAGAGAGTAGCAGTGTGGAGAGGGCTGCCTGACAGTGGGTAACTGGGGGTAGAGGGACACAGCCAAGCCCTGGTGATCTTGCAGGGAGGGAGCTGGGGTAATAAATTCCCTGTCTTCATTTCACCTTCCCCTAAACCCAACTGGAGCCCTCCAGAGATGGCAGCTTCCCAGGCCAGGGAGCAGGTGGGGTGCAGATCTGGAGGGACAAAGGGAAGGTTTCCAGCATAGCAATGGAATGACCGATGTTCTAGAAAGGCCCTGCATCCGACCACACGGGTCCTTTGCACCCAGGTCCTGGGAGAGAACCACGACCCAGCTCCACACAACCCTAAGAGAATGTTGAGAAATTAATTGGTGGAGGCTGGAGAAGGGAGCTGGAGGGGTGGGCACAGATCCAGGTGCAAGTCGAGTGTCAGAGCAGCGTGGGCAGCTCAGCAGTGACCCCGCTATCCGGCTAACTGCCGGCACCCACTGTGGAGAGGAATCCAGCGAGGAGGTGGGAAGAGGGCACGCACCCTCTCTGACCCGGTACAACCTTAGATAAAAATGCTGGGGCCTCCGGCGTGCCTGTGGCTCGCTGCAAAATGCCCAGGTCAGGTTCTGGCTTCCCTCTGGAGCAGGGTTCTGGTGTAGATGGCTCTGAATGAGAGGAGGGGGAAGAGAGTTCCCTGTCCCTCATCCCGGGAAAACTCAGGACCCCACAGGCCATGTCTGCCTAACTATGTAGCTCTAGGCGGCTTCCTGGATTTCTCCGGGCCACAGTGTCCTCATCTGAAAAGAGGCAATGATAGCACCCACTCAGCGGAGCTCTTGGAAGAGTCAATGTGACAACACGTGTAAAAGCATATGCTCCTCACCAGATGAATGGAGGATGGTAGGCAAGTGCCATTTCATGGAATACCCAAAAGGAATACTTGTCTTTAAATGTGTCTTGTTGAAATAACAGGACCTTTCCCTCAGGGTTTGCCGGGTGTCCCCACCGGGCCCGGCCTTGTGGGCAGCCCTAGGCACAAGAAGGGAGAGACGCTCGCAGCTGGGGTGGAGACCAAACAAACACAGACAGGAAACAAGTGAGAACTCGGGAAAGGAAACAGTTTCAGTGTGTAGGAGTTCCCCAAAGGGAAAGTTGGGCCCAGGAGACTGGGCGTGAGGCCGAACAGCGCTGGCGAGGTCAGAGGTCAGAACTCCATGCGAGAGGGGTCGCCGAGCTGGAAGGCGGAGTCTGACACAGTGACATCACCCGGGGGGGCGGGTCAGGGAGCTCTCCGTGTGCCGGAGGGGGCTGGTGGAAAGGGCCAGACACAGGGCCTGGCGAGGACGCTCTCAAACACCACACTATGAGTCTTGATAACCAGTAGAGACCCAACCCCAGAGGAGTCCTTCTGAGCCCTTGGCCCAGGCTTTCTGCCACCGGCCACAAGCAAAGCCTCACCCCTGAGTCAGTCCAGTCCTTTGGTTTCACTCTTCAGGCAGCTGAGGTCAGCAAGAGAAAATGAGACCTTTCTGCCATTTCTGGAGTCCCTACAAATAAATTCATTTATTCTTTCATTCATTCCACACATTTATTGAACATCTTCGATTTATATCCACTATTCTAGGCCTTGGGACATATATCAGTGAATGAAATGGAGCTACATTCTGGGGAAGAGAGACACTAAACAAAATAAATGAGCAAAATATATAGTAAGCACTCTCCAGGAAAAGGAAGGAGAATAAGGGCACTTGGGAGGGAATACAATTTGAGAACATAGCTGAAGAAAATTTAATCAAGAAGGTGACCTCTGAGTAAAGACCTGTAGAAAGTGACAGAGGGAGCCATGTCCTTATCTGGAGGGAGAGCATTCCAGGCATTGGAAACAGCAGCTACAAAGACCCTAAGGGGAAAGTGTGCCCAGCATGTTTGAGCCACAGCAAAATGCCAATGTCACATGTGAAAGTAGAAAGAGGGGACATCAGAGAGTTAGCAGGGATCCAGTGTGGAGGGCCTTGTAGACTATTGTAAGATCCTCATCCTCAACTGGACCCTCCATACTGTGCTTGGTTTCCCTTGTCCAAAGTACACTTCAATTATTTCAAATTTTCAAATCCCCTATACCATTTAGGTTGAATTTGGCTGCAAGTAACAGAAAAATCAACTGGCAGTGGCTCAAATCTTAAAAACATATATTTGTACTGGGCAAGTGTCTGGAGGTCTTGAGTCCCAAAGGTGATTTAACAGTTCACAGATGTCGTCAAGGGCCAAGGCTCTTACTGTTGTTGTTTTTTATTCTGCCATCTTCAATGTGTCTCCTCATGTGACAAAATGGCTGCTGCAGCTCCAAGGCTCACACCCACTCCCAACAGCTTCCCACGTAGAAATGAAGGGGTCGGGGTTCCCTGGTGGTGTAGTGGCTAGGCTTCGGCGCTCTCAATGCCGTGGCCTGGGTTTGATTCCCAGCCAGGGAACCACACAAAAAAGGCGGGGGCGGGGGTCAAGCAGAGAAAAATGTAGGTGTACAGTGAGAAAACAGAAAGACTTTCACCTCTCATATGTGTCTATCATGGAGGAAAATGATTTCCCTGAAGACCCAGCAGACTATCTTTTATGTCTCATTGGCCAGAATGAGGTCACATGTCTACTCCTAAGCCAATCAGTGACAGAGGGGTATAGACGGTTATAATTGACTTGTATCAATTATGATTTATCTTGGGGATGAGTACATTGACTACACAGTGTCTGCAATGCCCATCCCAGTCCCTACTGCTCCCCTTCTGGAGCACAAAGCAAACAGAGACCTTTAGGCTCCCTCAACCACCCACCTACCCTCCCACGCCATCTCTGACCCCTCCACTTGTACTCTGGAGCCCAGCCCTCAGGTATACTACTCCACAGAACTCACCATTACTCTTCCCACTCTGCCTGGCTCTCCTGTCCCAGCAAATGGCAACACCATCCATGGTCCAAGGGAGAAAGGTGAGTGGACGCTGGCCCTCACTCTTCACATCCCCTTTAAAAATCACCTCTTTCATAGACCTTCAAAGGGTCCCCTCCTCTCCACCCGCACTGGGACTGCTTTGGCTCAGCCCTGAACCACTGCCACAGCCTCTGAACCCGGCCCCTGCCTCCAGGTTCGTGCTCTTCCAGACCAGAGCTGGGAGGAAAGTGAGGTGAGCAGGCACCTGGGGGATGAGATGCAAGGAGGTGCTCAGTCACAGGGTCCTGGTACAGCTCTGCCCCTCACCACCCTGCACACTGCAGCCAGGCTAATGGATCATGGCACCATTTCTGCTCAGAACTGCCCGAGAGCTCCCCTCTGCCTTGGTAACACATCAAACTCCTTAGAACAATCTGGAGACCCCACCTGTCTTCCCAGCCTCCTCTCCCCATTTCCTCCTCCCCCATTCACTTCATGCTTTAGTCATTCTAGCTTTCCTCATACTGTCATCTTTGCATCCTGCCTCCTGCCTAGATCACCCTTCACCCATCTTCTGTACTCCCCTAACTATTATTTTCTATTATGAAATATTTAGGACCTATATCAAATGTATAAATAATAAAAACAATGAATACCCTTGTACTACCACCATCACTCAACCTAAAAAATAAAACATTACCAAGACAGTAGAATGCCCCTGGCACCTGTCCCCAGTCACATGCGTCTCCCCAATTATTGGGATAATCACTATCCCTACTTTTTATCCTGATGTTTACTATTTATACAGCAGAGATTTGGGTAGTTAAACAATATAGTATATTGTTTTGACTGTCATGAATGTTTTGAAACTTTAGGGGAATGATATCTTATGGTTTATGTTCCTCTGCTGTTTTTTCACATAATGTCATGTTTGTGAGATTTATTCATGTTGATGTGTGTAGCTCCAGGTCAGAGATCAGCAAACATTCCTCGAAGGGACAGATATTAAATACCGTAGACTCTCAGTTAACCAGCACTCGTGGGGATTGGTATATGTGGACAAATGTAAGTGGACTCTCCGTTACCCAGAACTCAAGCAATTGGCATAATGTTTTTGCTGGTTGCTTGAGATTCTGCTGGTTGCTTGAGTTCTGGTTAATGGAGAGTCTGCTGTACTTAAAACTTTGTGGGCTCCACTGTCTGTTGCTACTACTCAACTCTGCCATCACAGTGTGAAAGCACCATAGAAGACATGTAAATGAGTTAACATGGCCGAGTTCCGGTACAACTCTAATTGCAAAACGGGCAGCAAGCTGGATTTGCCCTGTGGACCATAATGGTTTGCTGATTCCTGGTTTAGACCATCATTACTGTATACTGTTTCATTGCACGACTATACCACAATTTATTGATCAATTACTTTATTGATATATAAGTTGATTGAATTATTAGTCCCAACTCTTTACTCCACAAGTATATAGGACTATACATTCACACTCTTGGTCATGTAGAGTGGATGGAGACTATATCCCTGCCCCATTAACTTTGGGTTTAGCCTAAAGGAATTTAACCAATAGAATGCTGGAGTCGAACAGGCAAACAGAGGCTTTAAATGTACGTGTATGATTTTGCTTGGCCTCTTGCAGTCCTCTCACTTGCCAAAAGGAAAGCATACTCCCAGCAAGCTCTGTCTCTCCAGCCTGAGTCCCCAAATGAGAGATACATGGACTAGAGTGAACCTGAGCAAAATCATCCCAGTTAACCTGAAATCCTAGGAGCAAGAGGTAAATGTTTGTTATTGTAAGTCACTGAGAGTTTTTAGGATTATTTGTCATTATTGCAGTAGCAGTAACTAACACAATGGACATTTAAGTTGTTTCCAGTTCTTTGGTGCTGCAACAAAGGAGGTGCTTGTGACAGTAAACTGGTACACCAGGGAACCTTCAGCTCTTGTAGTTAACGCTGAGTTGTTTTCCAAAGTTTTGTACCAATCTACAGTCCCCAGCAGTGGATCAGAGTTTCCCGAGTTCTACGTCCTTGTCAACACTTGTTTTTGTCAGGTGTGTGCTGATGCGATGGGTGAGAAATTGCATTGATTGCCTCTTACTCGTCATTCCCTTTCTCTGAGCCTCTTCCAGAACTCCCCAGTCTGAACCAGATCCACATTCTCCACAGGTCCATATGTTGGAAATGAAACTCCGGTGTCACAAGTAAGTACTCGGAGATTTAAATATCTCAGCAAGGCAATTTTTACTTCTGCAGAAGCGTGCTCAGTTGCAGGCTCAGACAAAAGCGGCAAGCAACCCGACTGGGGGTCACACACCTTTTTATCCCTAACGCAAGCTTAATTAAACCTGTGTCTTACCCTGTTGGCTAGGGCTTCAGACCTCACACTCTTAAGCTCACCCGATTGGCTATTTTATATTTTTATGACATTTCAGGAGGGGTAAGGAGCAAGGGAGAGGAGACAAAGACATTCCAAGGCAGGCCATGTGACCTTTGTGTAAACAGGATGAGTGGTGGGTGGGGGGAGGATAGGGACCTGCTCTGGGGTAGATTCCTACGGTGGGTTTCTAAGGAGGAAGGTTATGCCCTTATTTGGAAGAAAAGACTTACATTCCTACACAAACCTCCCTTATGCTGGCTTCTCTCAGAGTGCTAGTAACATGGCATTGTATTTACCTTTTAGTCTGTCACCAAAACAGAGCCCTTGTCCCCCAGCTCCAGTATAGATGTCAGAACATAGCAGGCACTTAGTAGGCACATAGAAAGTTCAATGAGAAGCTTTAATCAAGCTGGTCAGCTCCTTTTCTAGGAGAGTGTACAAGCAGACAATAAACTCATCACAGGTAATAATAAATACACAGATGTGTGTGAAAGGTCAGAGACTGATTTCTTTTCATGTGGGTATCTGACTTGGGCTTTGAATGCTGCTTGTTCTTATGCTAAAATGTGATCAAACCAAGGTGGCTCTCAGGAGACTAGCAGTAGCTAGAGTAGTGAGTGAAAGCTAAACCCTAAGTGTCTGAGAATGTTTTGTGGGCAAATGCAATCTTAAAAAGCAGGTAATAATAAATAGCTGGCATTTGTTTCACACTGTTCTTAGCACATTATACATATTTGGAGCCTTGCAACAACCCAATGGGGGTAAATATCAGAGGAGGAGACTGAGAAAAGCAACTTGCCCGAGAAACACAGCTGGTGAGTGGAGGACCTGGACTGGTTGGAACTCAGGCAGTCTGGCCTCAGGGCCTGAACTTTTCATCACCATTGTCCTCTGCTGTCCTGGAAATCATCACACACACCCCAAGGCAATCACTTTAGAGATCAAGGAATTTGGCACCTCCCAGAGATTCCCTCCCTGAAGCACTGAGAAATATTTTGGATGACATGGTTTTGTTTGGTATATCCAAGGTCTTCTCCAAAGGTCAGAGTTTTGAGGGATCCTTGAGAAGGGCATTTCTGCTGCCAGTCAGCATGATGAAAAGAAAATGGGTCTGGAGCCAGGAGACTTGGATTTTAATCCAAGTTCAGCCATAGTCTTAGTTTAGGTTATTTTTGGTGCAAGGAGAAAAAAAAAACAAAAACAAAACAATAACTTCAAAGCTCCCAAAATGAAGAGGAAAGCTCTACTATCAGGGATGGGTGGTGCTGATGGGACATCCAGGGGTTGAACCAAGAATTGCACGATTGATAGGAACTTGCATCCATTCTGTGCCTTTCTTACACCAGCATCTCCTTCCAAGGTCAAATTCCTGGGAGAGGAAATCTGATTGGACTAGCTTCAGTCACTTACCTCCACTCCAATCGGCTGTGAGGAGGAAGGTGTGATCACATAAACTTCAGGAAAGGGGGACCATTGAAGCTTGGCAGCTCTCTCTAGAAGGTGTCTAACAAAGTTACTAATTTACTGTAGACCTTAAAGAAGCCACCTTCCCTCCCGGGACTCAATTTTCTCATTTGTAAAATGAGTGAGGTGCTCTACGTCTTGTTTACTTCTTAGATCTACTAACCCTGGCACACAGTAAAAGTGTGACGAATGTTTGTTGAACCAGCAAGTAGACTTGAGTGATCTCTATATTACCTTCTAATTCTGATTGTCTTCTAGAATTCTTACATGTGACGTGGGGGTGCTGACAGTGAGAAAGAAGAAAGGAGGGCAGACAGACACTGGCTGCAGGTACCCAGGAAAGCCAATGTAAGTAGCCTTTTCTCAGGCCTCCTGTCCAGTGCCAATTCTCTATCCTTGCCAATCAAGCTTCTGGATGGGATGTGACTTCTCTAATGGACTCTGTCCCTAGAGGGGCTGTACCCTTTATAAGCTGTTTAACTGACTTCCTAACAATAGTCAGCACAGTAACATTTGGTAAACAAGGTCCAAAGGAGAGGACCTTGAATTTGACTCCGAGGTCTAGAATCCAGACTGTTTCACTTATTATGTGACCTGGGGGTGGGGGTGGGGTGTCACTTGACCACTCTGAACATCAGAATCTTCATTGGTCAGGCAGAAATGAGCAGATTCATTCTGCCTCATTCATAGCAGTATTTGAGGGATATTAAGTATAAAATTAGCCTAAATAATTGAACTACCTTTACGGTGTGCTGACTAGAGTTTTTACTTGGTATAATCCTCATGAGAATTTTATGAGGTATCTACTATTCTTATCTCCATGTTACAGATGAGAAAACTGAGGCTCAGAGGTTAGTGACTTGCCTAAGATCACACAGTTGATGAGCAACAGTGCCAGGTGCCACACTCTGAACCACCAAGCTCTACTGCCTTTGCGTATGGCTCAGCTGTAGACAATGTGATGGTAGTTACTATTATTATTTCCTAGGACCTTATCCCCCTTGAGTAAGCTGAACCCTGAGGTTACAGACTCGTGGACTACAAAACCAAAACTTTGACTCCAAAGAAGCAGGATTTCAGGATTTATTCCCTTTGAAAAAGAAAAAATTCAGTCCAGAAACTACACAAATTTAAATTTTTCTGGTTTATCAGTGGAAGCAACTCAGCTCAAACTGGCTGAACTCAAAAAAGAGGATGTATTGGCCTCCACCCTGGGAGGGGCAAGGTTGAGATTCTGGAATCTGCACTCCAAACATCCACAGGGCACTCTCACCCACCATCTGTCAAAGCTGCTGCCCTATAGGTGCTGCCTGCCTTCTCTGATATCCCCCAGAAGCATCTCCTCATGGGAGGGAGCACAGCTGTCAGCAGTTCTAGGATGGCATCCCAACAGCTCTGCAACCAGAGCTGGGGTGGAATTTCATTTCCCAGCTAGAGATTAAAAATCTCAGTGAAGAACTTCTATTGGCCCAGCTTAGGTCATATGTCCTGTGGTCTGAACCAATCACTACAGCCAGCAGCAGCACATGGTTCTGTGATTGGCTGCCCAGCTTGGATCATATGTCCCCATATCTATGGGACCAGTAGGGGTGGGTCTGAAAAGGTAGGTAAGAGCTGGAGATGGCAACACAGATATGGACTCTGGAGGAACCTCAGAAGCCAGTGGTCACTCCAATTTGTGTCCTCTCCAACTGGTGACCCAACCTTGGTTTTCTCTTCCTACTAATAAAAAGTCACCCAATGGGCAGTTAGTTTCATATTCCTGTCTCTTTCTTCAGAGGGGTTTGGTTGCTCTTCTACACAGACAGAGGATGTGTCCTCTTCCGCACACTACTTAATTCATGGGTGTACCTCAGCTTTCTTGTCTGCAACATGGGGGTGGGGTGGGGATTGAGCCTGCCCGACTTTCCTTACAGAGCTGTGGGAGGGCCCACAGAGCCAATGGATGCTAAAATTGCTCTAGAAAGAACAAAGTGCCATATTTACAAACATAGGATGTATTGATTGATTTATTCTTTACTCCTTTGTGTTCCAAAAAAAGGATTTGAGGTAGTTCACCAAAATGCACACAATACAGTGGGATAAAAATAGTAGATCAAGTAATAGAGCAAAGGAAAAGCAAGGGTAGAAAAATAAAATAAAGCCAGGGAAAACGCTAGCACATGGAAATCTATACCCCAAATTCCTGAACAAGTTCAGATCTGAGCATTCTGATGAATAAAAAAGTGGGAAGCATGATCAGTTACAAAAGGGACTGTAGCCATAAGGTAAAAACATAGCGGCATGCCAGGTGAGGTCATATATCTTGGCACTAATGCCTGATAGAAATTTCATTTCATCAAGAAGATGTTATGGATATCAAGTTATTATGAAGATGCCTATCCAACAATATTCAGATCCCTGTCCTTTTGTTTTCATGATGTCATCTGACATCTACTTCAGGGTCTCATGTGGATTCATTATCTATTTATGATTTCATTTAATTTAGTTAAAAACTAGATACCAGTTAAATAGCAAGCAAAAGCACCCCTTTCACCCCTGCTTCTTTCTTTTCTTTTTATGGTAAAATGAGGTTGGGTGCAAGGAGTGGTACATGAGTGCCCCAGTGAAGTATGGGACAAAAAAGTTCCAACATTTTGGCTAAGCTGAAACATAAAAATCACCAAGACATAAAACTGATCCAACCAGGCCATAAAGCCGCTGCCTTTACCTCAGAACTTGGGCTATAATCTGCTGTTCTGGAACAAAATTCAAACATAAATCAGCCTCCACTATATTTTTAACCACCTACGAAATTCTTCATTTCCTGCCTGAAATGTTTCTGACAGTGAATGATTCCACTCTCCCCCAACTCCTGCTCTGAGAACATCTCCTTGGGGCAACAGTGGGGGCCCATGTCTGGGTCCCACAGGTCAGGCAAGCCCAGAATGGGACAAGGGATAGAAGAATTGACCCAAGGTTCTCCATGACAAATAAAGCAGGGCTGTGGCTCGCCTATACAATGCTTCTGTACAAAGTTGAAAAGGGTGCCCTGTAGGCACAGAAAGCCCCTTGGGTTCCCACCTGAGGCACCCTCTCCCCCATCTTCTTCTAATCCAATCTCATCTATTCTCCAGGACCCATAGCCTTGACAAAGCTGCCCCCAAGACCCACAGCATTTTCTTTTTTTCTGAGCTTCTAATTCATCAACAATAAGTACCAGACAGCTGGCATTTAATTATATGATGTCCGGAGTTCACTATTTCATGTTGTCACTCTGTCTCTCTAACTAGATTGAAAATATCTTGAGAGTAATGATTGGTTCTTATTTTATATGCCTGTGTTACACCCAATAAGGGTGCTTTATGTCTGGGCACTTTACAATAACAAGGTAATTAAAAACAGAACCCTAGGGTGTCTAAGCTGCCTCGTTCTCCCCCTGTGCCCATTTCGAAGACAAGGAAATAGAGAATCTGGCTTAGCCAGAAGGCAGTTCTCCTGTCTGCAGTGATCTATTTCCCTTAAAACTTTGCTCTAAAACTCCCAAATAGACAGTTCAGAACCATAGCTCCCGAGAGGACAAAGACAGACAGACAGACAGCTGACCCACAGTAATCTAACTGTATGTGAGAATTTCCAGCACAAAGCCAGGTCAAGTTGCAGTAGTCTTAGCCATCAGCACCAGTGGGAATCAAAGCTGGTCTTTGTATGTACTAGGGAGACAAACAGACCTCGACAGATTACCTGGGGCTCTGTCAGCTTCCCTAACACCGTGGGGGTCATCACTGTCTGCAGTGTCTGGGCACATGAAACCCATGATTGATGGTCTCAGCAGGAAGGATGAGTAAATGTGGAGAGGGCGTCTCCTCTCTAGGGAGAGACACTTGTGTATGTTGGAGGTTGCCTTTTGCAGTAAACTATGCACCCCCGATAGCAGAAAACAACCCAAGTATTTGCCCCTAACTCCTAACAACAAATAATTTACAATAGTGTCAAAGCTTATAGAAACCAATATCAAAACAATAACCAAAAATGCAAATGGCAACAGTTGCTAAGTGAAACCCTATAATGAAAAATTGGCAGCATCAGTCCTACTGAGTCTCTCCTGGTTACTCACAAGCCACCACACTGAGTGACCACTTAGTAATTCTCATAATGACTCTACAAGCCTGGCAATGAGCAGCTTAGTTTACAGACATGGAAACTGAGGGTGAGCGAGCTTAAGTAACTTGGGCCCAATTACACTGTTGTAATTGGCAGAGCTTGGATTGGAATCCAAGTCAGCCACACCCCTAAAGCCTGCCCCCTTTCACTACAACCCACATAGGCTCTCATTGCAGCCCCATTTCAAGTACTGGTCCTCTTACAAAACCAAGGGTCAAGGTTTGGTTTGTAAAATTGAAGCTCTTCATGCAGAAGGATGACAGCTTGCCCATTATTTCACGAGGGGAGTGGGGAGAGAGATAAGGGACCAACATGCAGAGCACCCACATATCCATAGTTTTATCTTGGTGCCAGGCAAATGCAGAAGGAGCCACTTCTAAAAGAACACAGTGTTTTCCTCTTTTCTCACCTCCCCTAGGCCCATGTCTGTCATAGTGGGGAAGCACAGAGTCTGGTTTTTCTGGGATTGGAACCAATGCTGTGAAGTGTTCTGACAATAAATGTTGTTGATTGACAGTTGATGGACAATGTTCTTGAGTAAGTTTTTCCTGTGCTGAGTGTTAAGCTGAGAACTGCACTAAACAACTGCTCAACAGCCTGCTTACTGTTCAGACAGAATTTACTACACTTTTCCTCTGTGGGTCTCAGTCAGGCAGCCAGGCGAGATGCTATCTCAAGTCCCCTCCAGCACCATCATTCAATGACTCTATCAAGAAGAGAGCACAGATCTGAAAACATTTTTTCCCCCAACCAGAATCGAGGTTATTATTCACACACAGAAAACACAGGCTCCAACAGAGATAACTGGTCAGAAAATAAGGAGCTTGGATTCTAGTCTCATACTCTGACCCAATAACTCCACTTGTGTCAATTTATCTTAAAGAATTCAGAAGGACAGAGCTATGTATGCTGTTTGGAGGTAATGTCCAATAAAATAAGGTCCAATACAAGAATGGGATATATTTATTTGGTGGCATACACTGCCATCACAAATGACAATTTTGAAGACATAGGGAAATGTCTATGACAGTGTTTTCAAATTGCAGTTCAGTATCCATTAATGGATCATGAAATAAACTTAATAGGTCTCCTACCACCAACTCTTTTTTAATGAAATAGGCTAGAATAGAAAATATCACAGTGCATCACAGGTAGTATCAGTGTTTGTCAGAAAACTGGTTTCAGTTGTATGGGTAACTGGCCATAATACATAATAGTAACATATTTTTATTGTGGGGTCACAGTCAAAACATTTCAAAGTGCGTGGGTCTACAGTGTACTACCGTACAATAAAATTACAACAGTATGAAATGCTGTAACTGAAGGAAATACACAGAAACAAAAACAGGAACAGTGTTTAGAGTGATAAAACAAAGGATGCTGCTGCTTGTGTTATGTTTTCTGAGATGTTTGCAGGCTGTTCTTAGAATAAGACAGGAAAAATAACTCAGAACACAACACAAAAAGGAGGAATAACAACAGGAGCTCATTATCAAATCCCAAAAGGCTAAAGCACTCAAGGCTTCCTGGAGCAGTAGTGCTTTCAGGATGGGCCTTGACGGCTGGACAGAATTTGAAGCGGGTGTGCAGGTAGGCCACAACGTGAGTGGTCACTAAAAGGATGAAGGGCACAGAAGGAGATGGGGTGAAAAAAATAATCTCTCAATGTCATAAAGTAGCTTTGAATTAGACAGGAAAGGGGCAGCTCGACCCGTGGGCAGCCCACTGATCTTCCCGCGGCCATCTAGTTACCTATCCTCGGCTCAGCCCCAGGAGGATGCCTCAACTAAAGGTTGCCCCTCATAAACATGGCCGCACCAAGCTGGCCACGGCCCTCAATAAGATGGCGACTTCCAGTAGCCCCACCTCCCGCGGCCTCGGAGGCCAATGAGGGAGAAACACGAGTGTGTGCGCATGCGTGATGCCACCAATGGGCGCGCCCAATGATGACTGGGGGATCCCGGCAATTAACATGACTAAAAAGAAGCGGGAGAATCTGGGCATCGCTCTAGAGGTGAGGGGAGAAGTGGAGATGGGCCAAATTGTTAGTTGTCGTCCCCACGCGGCGGGGTAATGGCTTGGCCCCGCTGCAGGTTGCAGGAGGGGCCAAAGTGGGTGACGCGAGTTTGGGAGACGGACGGGAGGGTCGTGAGAGGGCCGGAAGGGGAATCTGGAGTTGAGGGGGACAATGGGGGAACCAAAGAGCCTGAGGGGGCAGCGGAGGTGGGAAACAGCAGGTGAGGGGGATCTCCAGCGCGGAAGAGACAGGGAAGTAAACGGGAACCCCAAAGAGAGCGGGACTCGGAAATAAGGAGGCCCGGAAAGGAGACGTTATATGAAGAAGACTCCAAAAGGGTGGGTACCCCAAAGGTGAGGGAGCCCACGCTGTTAGTTTCTAGTGGCTTAAATATCCCCTGAGATGGGATAATTTTCCTTTGGCGTACTGAAACTTGTAACTTGAAAATTATTAATACTTTGGGAACCTGTGGGAATTTGTAGAGAATTCTGGACCGGTGGTGTGCACAAAGAGCTTAAAAATAATTTCTGTATATGGAAGGGAAAGAAAATCTTGCATATTGAGCCACTGCTGTGTGCTACCTTGTTTGCATTTTCAGTTAATCCTCACTACAAGCCTGTGAGGCTTTTACAGATGAGGAAACTGAGGTTTCAAGTAGAGCCCTGGTTGAAGCAATGAAGGAGCTGAGAATCAAGCACAGGTGATTCGCCTTCTAGTGCATATTGTTTCCCCTGTGTTACAGTTCCCTTAGCCGTCCTTCCAGGGGTTACAAGAGAGGTATGGGGTGATAGTATTCTTGAGCTTACTACCAGTTCAGTGGTTCTCAAACTTAAGAATGCATTAAGAATTATTTGTAGAGCTTGTTACAAATGGAGAGTTGAATTCTCCTCCATCCCCAGTAATTCAGTAAGACTTGGGTGTGCATTTTTAACAAAAAATTGGCATTCTTTAACAAGCTACATATATATATACTCATGCTGATGCAGAAGGTTTTAGTACCACCTCTTGAGAAATGACTGGCCTACTTGGTAGGAAAAAAATGGTTCATGGGAAAATGAATCTCTTCTAAAAGAGAATATACAGGGTCTGGCACAAATAACACACTCTTTTTTATGAGCTGGTAATCTATTCCAAATCTTTTATTACAAAATCATAAGCTTGTAATTCTGCAACATAACAATATCACACTCAACACATGATATGACATTTTAGGACATTATCTCTGCTGGACCCCGTAGATGGTAAAATGAGATGACACTATGTAGTGGGACGAACATAGACTTTATAATCTGTGTTAGGACATGATAAGCAGCTATAACAAGCCTCAAAAGTCAGTGGCTTCAAGAACAAGAAAGTTTTGTGTTTTTTTCTAACAAGCTAAAGTAGGGATCAGCAGATATCTGTAAAGGGTCAGATGGTAAATATTTTAGGCTTTGTGGACCTTATGGGCTCTGTTGCTACTACAGCTGATCCTCATTATTCAGGGAGTCTGTATTTGTGAATTCACCTACTTGCTAAAATGTATTTGTAACCCCAGAATCAACATTTGCAATGCTTTTGTAGTAATTCATTACAAACTCAAAGGGGTGAAAAATTTGAGTCACCTGAGGCCCACCTATCCAGCTAAGGTTGAACAAGGCAGTGCGCTCTCCACCTTGTTTCACTTCTTACATGTAAACAGGTGTCTTATTTATGATCTGTATAAATCATAATGATCTGTATAAATCAAATGTATAATGCCACATTTTTTGCAATTTTATGCTTTTTTTGATTTTATGTTTAAAACATCCCTCAAGTGTAGGGCTGTCTAGTTTTCCAAAGTGCAAGAAGGCTGTATATGTGTTACAGAGAAAATATGTGTGTTAGGTAAGCTTTGCTCAGGTCTGAGTTACGTTGCTGTTGGCTGTGAGTTCAATGTTAATGAATCAAGAATATATATTAAATTCGGTCTTTTTAAACAGAAACACACAAAAAACAAGGATTTGTGTTGGTCCGTTGATAGTGGTGGTGTGACCAGAGGCCGATTCAGTTTAGGTTCCTGTGGCAACTTTATAGAACATAACTACCACAAGTATCAAGATTCAACTATACTTAGGTAGGCTGTCTTAGCACAGTATGTAAAAACTGCCAGAGACAGTATGTAAATTCATGGGTGTGGCAGTGTTCCAATAAAACTTTATTTACAAAACAAACTCTATTTAGCCCACAGGCCATAGCTTGCCAACCCCTCTTCTGAAGTACCCAGGAAAGTAGTCACTCTTTCCCCTAGGACCTTGTTGTCAGCTCATGAATGAAACTAGGCTGTACCCCATTAATGTATCTGTCCACTGGTAGGGAAAGAGAGAGAGTGGAAGGAACATACCCACTCTCTTAAGAGTCCTAGGCCTAAAGTGCCTTCTTTCCATTGGCTAAGAAGCGGCAGAAGTAACGCCGGGCCCTGTACGTGAATGCTCGCACGAGATGGACAGCAATTTGAACACTTCACCTAAAATGTCACCTGAAGTGTGCTTGAGTGTGATATTGTTATGTTACAGAATTACATGCTTATGATTTTGTAATAAAAGATTTGGTATAGATTACCAGCTCATAAAAAAGGCACATTATTTGTGCTGGACCCTGTATATAAAGTGTCTGTATAGTGGGGTTGCCCAAAAAATGTACACACATTTTAAGAGATGTCATCTATGTATTACTTTTCAAAGTTGAATTACAATAGCAATGTGTAGTATGACATTCACTCAAAAGATGGCATTAATCAAATGAATCCTAGTGTCACCATGTGACAAGGAGGACAGAAAATGGCGGAAGCACAGTTGTCGTTCCAGGAGCGCAAAACCATTTTGAAATGGTATTTGAAATTCGAAAACATTGTTTGAGTTTCCCCCATGTTCTCCTCACTTAACATGTAGAGTGACTTCTACCTGTGGGGGACCCTAAAGGACGTGGTGTGCTGTAGAACACCGGCTACACGGGCGGTACTTTGGGAAGAAATTGAAACGGCACGTGTAGCGATACAAGTGGACACTTTGGTCAGCGTTGCTCAGGCAGTAGTTCGCCGTCATCAGATGTGTCTGGACGCTGGTGGTAACCACTTTGAGCACCTCTTGTCATTGCAGAAGTCAAACATAACTTGTATTCCTCTTTTGTTATCAGTATATATTGAGTATTACAATTTTAATACTGTTTTTTTCCTTTCTTAAAATGTGTATACATTTGTTTGGCACTGTATATATAGCATGTGCCTGGTATGGTGAATAATAAAGAAACAGTGCTTTCTTATTAGCAACCTTTGTAGTTCTTTTGCATCTTTCCATTGTGGCTAAGTCAACCCCCTTGTTTGGACTTGAGTTTGCACATCTGTAACATGAAGGACTTTAATTTCACCAGGGGTTATAGACTCACTGACTGTGGGCTGAATACAGACCACAAATGTTTCTTGTTTGGCTGACACAGGTTTTAAAAGTGTTTTGAACTTGGTGGGGCATGTGCTCTCCTAATGCCCTATTACTGGTCCCATATGCCAATTTTTTTTAACCTATCAATACCAATATAGATAATTACATGTGTCATCTTGATCTTTAAGGTTACTCTTTGCTTGGATATCTAGGATCTGAGATCTGTAACTACACCTTAAAAAAAGCTTGGCATCTGAGTATTGAATGTGCACTGATGCTCAGTAGCAGTAGATACTGTCCTCGTTAAAAGTTGTGTGCTTAGAGCCAATGAAGTGATTTAATCAGAAATGTTTGTTAATCTGATGAGTACAATAAAACCCCCACAAGTGAATGATCTCAGCCCCTGCATACAGTCTCCCCTTGTTGTAATGAAGCAAATGCCAAGCAGGCAGCATTCACCCCAAGGGATGGCTCAAACCAGCTATACTGGACACTCACCTCCCAGGATAACCAAGGCACCTCCCATCCTTCCCCACTCATGCTCCCCTTATGGCCTTTTTATCCACCTCATTTGCCACCTTGTGAGATCTCAAGAGTTGGAGGAAAAAAACTAGCTATGAGTTTTAGCTTCTGAGAGTAAGTTCTGAATAGCAAGAGAGAATTGTAACTCAGATGAGAAATCACTGCTCTGGTTCTGATTTTAATGTGTTGAAGGAGAGAGAGGTTGTATTTCAGTGTACACTGATAGGAGGATTGTGGTTGAGGGAAAGGTTGCATTTCAGTTGAAAGTGATAGGATTTGGGCCGGTGTAAAACTTGTTTATGTTTTTTTAATCTCTAATAGTAATGAGCTGTTACTTGGTCATTGTGCTGTTTTTTCAAAGCTGAACTGTTCAGCTTGGTATCGTTAGATGTTTCAGCAGCCAGTTGTCTTAACAGATGTGCAGTGTCACTACCTGACATAAAAGGAGTACTTGGTTGGATCTTTTTCCTAGTACAAAAATCTCAATCTGGAAGGCTTTTGGCTACAGGTTACAGCAGATAGGAGTATACTTTTTCTTACCATAACAAGAAATTTGGAGGTTGGTGGCTACTGGCATTGGTTCAAAAGCTCAGCTATGTCAGGGCTGGTATTTCTGCACATTCTCTTAGCTGTTTCCTCTTAGTCACAAGATAGTTGCCACTATTCCAGTCATCACATCTAATTTTAAGTGAAGAGAAAGAAACTACAACACTCTTTGTCCCTTTTGTAAGCAAAGCATAAGCCCTCCCAGGAGTTTCCCAGCTGACCTTTGGAACATCTCATTGGCCAGAACTGCACCCCTAGCTGCAGTGAGACTGGGAAAGACTCTGTTGAGCACTTCTAACTTCTGTAGGGGAGGAAGGCAAAGGAGGAGGGGTTGGGAATCATCATGTTAGCCAACTAGGAAATACAAGTTAATGGGAGTCATTTAAAATTCCCTGAATCCTTACTAGAAGAAGAGGTCAGGATGCGTGATGATTAAAGAGAGGTGGTAGGATGAGAGGAGAAAATGACCTGGACAAGATGAGCACCAAGAGGAAAGGAGCCTTGGCACTTGTAATTACAACTGACACTCTGAAGCAATCATCAAAACTTTTTTTGCCAGTTGCTTGAGAGTGCCGGTTGCTTGAGTTCTGGTTACCGGAGAGTCTACTTATATTTATCTGGCATCTACCAATCCCCGTGGGTGCTGGTTAGCTGAGAGTCTGCTGTATTTGTTTATGCCAGCCCCTTCTGTAAGCTCCCTGAGGGGACGGAGGGGCCAAAGCACTAAGTGTGGAGGAGGATAATCTCAGTTCTGGAGCAGGCTGTGCACAGCGCTGGGAGCCTACCAATTTTCTGAACTAAGGGTAGAAGCAGCTTAGTGGACTGTCAATAAATATTCACTGAATTGGCTTGACTGGCTGGAGGAGGCACTAGAACCCTCGCCTCTGACATCTGGGTGCAGTTGGATGGTTCGCTGGTCAGAGGTGAGGAGGCCACACAGTGGAGCAGGTGGCTGGATGCTGCCGTGTTGGGGAGCCGCCCAGCCAGGGTCTGAGAGAAAGGCTCGCAACATGCGAAGACTGTTCTAGGGCCGCTGACCATTAAATGGGGCTCACCTGCTGTCGAGCGCCAGCGACAGGTCGCCATTGGGCAGGTGATTTCTCTCGGCAGCCTGTGTTTGGCTCTGCTCCACTTGATGGGGGTCAGGAGACTAAAACCTCATTACCTAACACGGCTGGATGTCAGCATGTGTGGAGTGGCTGTTTGCCAGCACCTTAATTAATGAATTCATAAGGCGCGGGGTGGATGCCAGTTCTTGAAAAATGCTTTAAGCCTTTCAGCAATGAAGAAGCTTTTGCTAATTTATCAAAAAATATATATTGAGGGAAAGAAGAGAAAACAAACCTCAAACGATGTTCTGGCCAGGGACAGATGGAGGCTTTAGGCGAGGGCTGACGTGGCTCTCAGCACGCCGGCAGGTCCCAGGATGTTGCTGAGCTGGTGTGGGCGTCAGACGGGCCCCTCTTGTTCCTGACCTGGGGCAGGGAGTGACTCTCCAGAAAAATGACAACCCCCTGGGCTCTCTGCTTTCCCTGAAAACTGTTCATTGGTGAAAATCTGGGAAGATTTACTGTGTTCGTCAGCCCAGGAAAGGAACTTTTCACAGGGTCTGATGATTTGGGGAGCCCGGGGTGAGGGTTTTACTGTCCTCACAGAGCCCTGTGAGCCTCCTCCATGAAAAAGCAGCAACACCCCTTAAGCGGTGTCAGAGTAATCAGCCCTTTGGGACTGAGGCTGGTCACCTGAAAAATTGAGGCCCATGACCCCTATGTGACTTGGCCGTGTGGCCCTAGGGCCCCAGATGGAAAACCCCAGCGCTCTTGGCCAGGGACCATCTGGGCAGGCGGTCTGGCTTCCTTACCCATTATAATAAACATCCTGAGGCCTCCCTGACTGTGGAAATGACTGGATCTCCAGAAATCCAGTTCCTAGGCTGCTGGGGTGGTAGATAAAGCAGCTGACACCACTCCCAGGCTGTGAAATTAGCAAGTAAAAAGAAAGGCTTCATACCCATTGGGCAAAGAGTGGCCCACGAGGCCCACTAGCCCACCTATTCCTTCTCGAAACTGAATCTTGTGTGAATTTTGGAAGGTGCTTTGGCAGTTCAGGAAGTTTGGGAGAGGGTGTGTGGGATATTTGTGAAGCTGGGAGTTGGAGGGTGATTGCCTTCTATGTGAGGACAGATGCTCGGCTCTTGTTTCACTGTCTCCAAGCAGATTCCCTCAGAGTGTCTGTTATACAGACAGAGACCAAGCAAAGTCCTGTCTAAGATTATTCAGAGTATATGATCTGTTGAAACCAGATCAGCAGGCTTAGATGGACTTTGACTGAGATGTGGAATGACTGTTCAGCAGAACCCTTCTTTGTCATGAATGTTTTCATGGGGGCTTTTAAAGAAACAGCTTGAAGTGGTGGAAAGAGCACATGCTCTGAAGCAGAAAAACCCAGATTCAGACCCCACTTCTGCCACGTCCCAATTACAGGACTTGGGCAGATTTCCTAGAATCTCCATGCCGGGAATTTGTTCCTCTGTAAAGCAGGGGCAGTCCCTTCCTTGCAGAGGTGTTGTAGACCTTGGGTGGCATACACGAAGCTGCCCACAAACTGCCTAGCCCAGTGTATAAGGAGTGGAGGTTGTACCCAAGAGCCAAGAGTGGCTCAGAGCTGGTGGCGCTCTACTTTCTTGATGTGGGCTGGTGGCGAATTGCACAGACTCAGGCTGCCCAGCTCCCGCTGTGTGACAAAGTACTTTGTCCTTGTGGCCTGAGTTACTCATCTGCAAAATGTGAGTACTAATACAGTAGACTTTCTGTTAACCGGCACCCATGCCGGATAAGTATAGCATTAGTTTTTCTGGTTGCTTAAGTCCAGTTAATGGAGAGTCTTCTGTACTAGTACTCACTTAGAAGGTTGCTGAGAGTGTTCTATGAAGCACAATCTGGCACAGAGGGCATGCTGCAGAAGTGGGCTGCTCCTGGGGTGGTTGTAGTTTAGTTTTACATGGACCTCTGGCTTCCATGAGACTGCTTTTACTCATGCTGTGCCATCCAGACACGCAAAACTCTGTGATCTGAGTTGGGTTCAGGTACCACGTGCTCTTTATTATGTCTCGGTGGCCAGCAAGGACCTGGCCAGGCAGGTGCAGGATATGCCCTGTGACTATTGCCTGACTCCTGAGGTTAACGCATCCACAGCCACTGCTATTGTTAGCCAGCCAGGAGCTCCTAAGAGCAAGGCTAGCAAGAGTGGAAACGACTTTCTGAATTAGCAAGGAGAGTGGCCTGTGTGGCCAAGTGCCAAGCCCTGAGGGTGCCTTTTGCCCTTTCCCAGAAGAAAGTCTGGCTCTAGACAGCAGCTCCTTGGGGAGTGGGCAGGGAGCCGCCTCCCAGGCTGTGGGGATGCTCATGGGATCACCATTCAGCCACCTTCAATTGTAGAACATCCAGTAGGGGAGCAGCAGCCTGTGGCTCGTTCTTGTCAGCAGAATAAAAGCTGCAGGTGAGGCCTGGAACTGGCCCCCAGGGGCCTGACCTGACCAGTGTTCTGGGCAGTTCATGTGTGAGCTGGCACCCATGTTCCTTGCCCCCAAAAAGGTCTCATTCAGGGCTCCTTCCAGAAGACTCCATACTTCTGAAAAGATGCCCACGGGGATTTGAGATGAATTTTACAGTTTCTCTTAACAGTGGTTTTATGGCCTATAGGACCCCAGGGAGATTTGCCTAAAGCTCTGAGAATAAGGTGTTATTCCCCAAGTCAGGTGGCCGAGGGGATTTTGCTTAGCTGGCTCAGGGTACTGAGCTGTCAGTGGAGCATCATGGAGCACGGAACACTCAGAGCTGCATCAGAGGGAGAGCCCCTATCCCTAATGACTGCAAATCAAGCCTCTTCTTCCCTTGGCATTTGCCAGCAGTAGCAATGGCCCCATGTGACTGGAGTCAGAGCCCATGTTGACCTTGACTGTTGGGCTGACTTCAGATCTTGCATTCTTCTGTGGGAAACATCTCCACCTCTGGAGAATCCTTGGTCTTCCATTTGCTACTGAGTCTGCTCCTCTGCCCACTCTCAGAGCCACCCACCAGGCTCTGATTCCCCAGCCTGTGCTTGGATAAAATGGCAGCTGTTCTCACCTTGACCGTGGTGGAGTCACTTGTGGGTCTTTCCTGTTCCGGTAGACTTCCTGGCACCTTCAGCTCCCTCCTACATGGGGAATGCTCTTCCCCACTCCCTACCTTATAGACCTCTTTCCCCCTCCTGTCTTCTCCCTTCTTCCCTCATGGTTCTGTACCCTCCCTGCCCAGGCTCAGACCAGCATTCCCCAGGCACGCTTTACCTACTGCTGGTCTCAGGGTCAAACTACAGCCTTTCCCACCAGTACACCCTGCACACTCAGCACCTACTCTCAATCCCCTGAATGCTTGTGCATGGATTTACACAACACCTACCAGGCCCTCAGCTGCATGTGAGGTGCCAGAGGCATAGTTTGCTAACTTGTAGGGAGCTTACTTCCTCGGGTTCCTTTGTGGCCATGCTGCACCTGCTGACTGTCACCTCGGTGGCTTAGATGGTGTTCATTTTTCATGTATAAAAATGGACACTTGGTCTTCTGAATAAAAATATAATGTATGGACACTTCTTAATGTTATTGTACATTGGGGGCATCTACTCTCTGCCCCCGACATTGTGTCTGAATGAGTGCCATGTCTCAGTCCCCACTTTGGCTGTAACCACTTTGCCTGTGACAGTCACAGCCAGCATTGCTCCCCACCTAACAGCTCCAGGAAATTCCCAGCACCAGAATCAGTCTTGGGTCTGCCCTGTTCTTCCTCCCAATTGACCTGCTATCCAGTGTGTCAGGCAGGAGTCCTGGGTGCTTCCATGGCCTACAGAGTATAACCTCTTCCCACTGGAATTGGTCAAATCTCTGTGGTGGGAACTCTTTCTGCCTTAGTCCTTCCTGGGACTTTGCATTCCTGCTGCCAGCCGAGCTGTATGCCAGGCCCCATAAAGCCACAGTGTGGATGAATCTGGGCTCCAACTGCTGGGCTCCTCCCGCCATTTACTGTCTCCCCAGACCACACCTGAGTCTGTTCTGCCTCTTAGACACTGCTCTTGGCCTGTCATCCTTGGGTTCTACCAGCCCTAGGCAACTATAACCTGCCATTGACTCCAGAGCCTGACCCCAGCTTCATCCCCGGGCTCTGAGATTCCCAGCATGCCTTGCCCCAACCCAGCTGGGCGCGCTGGGCTGTAAAGGCAAAGCTGCTCTGAAGGCCCCCACCCACCTTTGCTGAGCCCCTCCACTGACTCCCAATGTAGCCATCTCTGAGTCACAGGAGCTCCCCTTCCCACTGCTACCAACCAGTGATCAGTGGAGATTTCTCTCCACCACACACTTCTAGCTCTTTCTCTTACTCTTGCCAAAAATTAACTCAGTTTTCTTTTTATTCCCCAAAGATCCAGTGAAAAACATTCTCCGATAACAACAGCAAACACTGAACTCCTACTATGTGTTAGGCACTGTTCAGGCACCTTACATGTATTACCTCATATCCTCACAACAACTCTTTGAAATATGAAACATGGTTATCTTTGTTTTACACGTGAATAAACTAAGGTACGGGGTTAAGGAATAGGGCAGGTGAGCCACCACAGCCCACACTTCTTATGACCACACTTTTCAGGAGCTATAATTTCAGGCTTCTAGGCACTTGGCTTTGAACTGCTTGCCCAGGTCTGACCCTTATGCTTCTAGAATCTTCCTGACACTTGCCTCCTTTTTGTGGTCCTAACCCCGTGTCTTTTCTCTTGGTCCTGACTATCTTGTCCTCTGTTGCCTTCAACCTGGTGGCAGAGAGAAAGCTAACCAAGGACTATAGATCTGCACTTGGAAATCTGCAGGGTGCATGATCCATGTGCATGCCGTTGAGAGTTGATTGGAAATCCAACTAGGGGCTTCCTCTGAGGCCCACTTACTGGGTCTTCTCCCCCATTTCTGGGCCCATCTTGCCAGCTCCACTCTAGGGCCACAACTCCTGACCCAGTCACAACTAAGAGATGCACCCTGACCCTCCCTGTCTTCTCTGTAACCAGGAGGTCACCCGGAACCTTTGCACCCTTTATGATAGCTGCCTGAGAGCCAGCTTCTGCTTTAGCAAGTGCTGCAAGGGTGTTTGCCCCACAGGGTCACCTTCTGAGGATGGGTTTGGCCTTCTGGAGAACCAGTCTCCTGACAGACTCCCCTCACTCAGCCCACATCAGGCAGCTGGGTTATAAAGGGGAACTTGCTATTTAGAAGAGAATCAGAGAGAGCTGTCAGCAGGACATAAATATTCATAGAGGGAGGTTAGAACTTGAGTCCTTAAAACCTTGATTTGTGTTCGTCTGTTTAAGCCTCATTAAAAAGTGGTAAATGAAAGTGGGGATATTCTCTGGAACTGCAGATAAATTGGGCTCTTTCAGATAAGGGTCTCTAACTGCCAGCTCCATAGGCCCAGCCCAGAGCACAACGGCAGACTGGCTTGGCCACTTGTAGTTTGCCAACCTCAATTTAAAGACTTTGCTTAGCATGAGTTCCTGGCCTCAGTCCGGGCCAGTTAGCACTTGTTTGGGTGCCTGGTAGCCTTCTAGAGGTGTTTAAGGCTGGAAATCCTTTTTCCTTCCCAGAATGACATGCAAACCAAGGCCTGGCCCAAGGGGTGCCAGGGAGAAATCCATCCGAGGACTAAATACTTGCACTGGGTAATCCACAAAGTACTTATCTATGTGCATGTGTAGTTGTCTCTTCTAACTTCTAGCTTCTTGGCACTAGGGGAGGGTTTCAGAGACCATTGCTACCTGAGGCCTAAATCTGGCCCCAGCCATGCCCAGCTCTACTCTACAAACGCAAAGACTACAGCAGACCAGGCCTTGTGGCCACAGAGAGGAGACAGTCGGCCACCATGCCTTCCATGATAGGAGTTTCAAAGTCAGGCATCCTTAGGGCCCAGGCAGTCACACACAAGTGGAATGGGCCAATTTGGGCTCGACTTGCCCTGCCCCCCACCCCCCCGGGATGCAAGTTTATACCATCTGCCCTAGGGTCTCACAGAGTTTGGGACGACAGGTTTGGACACACATAGCTGGAATGACATAGTGTGTACTTAGTCTCATAAGAAAAGGACTGATTGATCTGCCAGGTAAGGAGGCAGTACCCTCCAGGCCAGGGCAGCAGAGAGGGCCTCATGGAGAAAGCTTCAAGAATTAAGCCTTGTTTGGGACCCCACATGGAATTTGGTGCCCTGATTGTAGGTTGTTTCTACACTATGGAATGAAAACAGTGAGTGTTGAAGTCCTGAGGGGCTGGGCTGTGTGTGTGTGTGTGGGGGGGGGGGTGATCCTGGGAACGGTGGGCCTCATGGTGGCCTGAAGCACCTTTTCCTCTTGGCTCCACTAACCATCTCCATCAGGCTGTTGCCATTCCCTGAGCCTGGCTCCCCAGAGCTCATGTCCCTACAGTATCTGTTCTAGGATGGCCTTTGGCCTCCCCAGACACAGGCCCCATCTCCTGGCTGGGACTGTTTCCCAGGACAGCCCTCCCTTTGGTGCCCATTAGCAGAGAAATGACACAATTAACTAGGCAGTTAACTCAAGGCTCTGCAGTTGCTTCCTCCCACAGGGCCCTGCTTCCAGAGCTGGGGTTGGCGGCAGGCTGGGCTGCAGGGAAGGGGATAGATGGTCTGTTTTCTGTGCTGGGCATTAGGATAAGGGAAAGTGGCTGACCCAGAAGTGGCTGGGATGGGTGCTGGCCAAGGAGAGGGCAGAAGGCCCAGAACTGGCCCCAGAACACCTGTCTGGGACTCTGGAATTCATACTTGGAATCACTGATTACCATCTCTGCAGGGGTCACTCCAGAAGGGATTGGAGCAGAGAACTGGCTGAGAACATTAAGGAGAGGGGTGCTCCACTCTGACCCCTCAGACAAGTCATTCTGTTTGGGGGTCTGTTATCCCATTTGTGAAACAGAGGTTTTATTTGCTATCCCTCTCAGGGATGTGGTGAGAATGAGTGAAGTCAGATGGAAAATCAAGCATTATGAGGACCCAAGGTTCTCATCAGTCAGCTATTGTGAGGGACACAGGGCCCCCTGAACCTTCCGCCCACCAAAAGCTAGGCTCCTGCCAGCAGGGCAGTAGTGTAAGAAGAGCAGGCCTGAGTCCAGAGTGGTGACCTATTAGACAGACAGATGGACACAGATGAACTTACGAGGCCAAATACATGATACCAGGACCAGGCTTGGATGATCCAGTCCAATATTTTATAACACATTTTCTCACAACTCAAATTATTCCCCCAAGAACACATCTCTGAAACTAATCAAATGGGGAAACTGATACCTTTGGCAACCAACCTCTCAGAAGCTTAGCTATTTTTTTTACCCCATAAGTTACAGCTACTTTGATGATGGGCAGTGTTTCTGCTCAAAAAACCGTCAGAAATAGAAGTGTTTTTGAGCTGTTTTTTATACTCCGTACTTCTGACTGATTCTCATGGAAAAATGTATATTCTTACAGCCCAGACTACTTACAGAAGCGTGTCAGTGGGAAAGCACCTCTGCTTCTCCACCCCTAGATGTCTGATCACCCATCCCGCACCTGCGTGGGGTGCTCTGCAAAGGCAGAGCCTTCCGGAAGCATGTCCTTGCATTCTAGGATAGGCCTCTGGCAGGTGCCTGCTGCGTTCGGAGCTGATTGCTCCTCGGGCCCCACTGGGACGTGTGCTGGGGAGAGTGAGCACCTGCTCCTACCTGCCCCCCAGCCCATACTTTGGCCCAATGGGTCAGAAGCTCTGTGTAGCCACCCCAGCCGTTTCCAGTGGGGCTCGGGCCACCACGGAGAGGTGGGACAGCAAAACAGATGTTGGGGATTGGACAGGGGGCTGTCCAGGAAGATTCCTATAGGCTTCCTCCTCCCCATCCCAGAATCCTATTTTGAAAGCTGAAAGGCTGTGCTGCCCATCTCCATCTGCTGGTGTGCCATGTATTTCAGATCGATGGGCTAGAGAAGAAGCTATCACAATGTCGGCGGGACCTGGAGGCTGTGAACTCCAGGCTCTATGGGGCAGAGCTGAGCCCAGAGGCCAGGTAATGCTCCTTCCTGCCCCCCAACTCCCCCACCCCCAGCCCTCCGCAAGCCCCTGGGCCCTTATCCCCCTTGTCCAACCTGCCCTGGTGTGCCAGTTGCCCGTCGGGTGGGGAGAAGGAAAAGGGCTTGAGCTACAAAACTCCTTCCCCACTCACAGGAGGTCTTTGGAGAAGGAGAAAAACAGCCTCATGAACAAAGCCTCCAACTATGGTAAGAAAGTTCCCTTCTGTTACCAGCCCTACCCTCCAGTCCCAGGTTCAGGGGGAGGCAGACAGCCCAGAGAGCCCACAGGGTGACAGGGATCAAGGGGGTGGTTTGGGAGGCAGTCAGCCTCCAGGTGGCTGCCGGAACTCACTGTGGGCCCAGCAGGCTGGATGAAGAGCAGGTTCGTTCCTTTGCTTCCAGGGATATGGGGAGGCCTGTGCTTCTCTGTCCCTGGGATGAAGTGGTATGGCTGAAGCCAGATCCAGAAGGCATCTAGACTTTAGAGGTCTGCTCTCCCTGCCCCCTCCTCCCATACTTCCATTCCTTCCCAGGAAAATCCTGTGATGGGAGTGCAGGCTGTGGGGGCACAGGTGAAGGAGGATGAACCTCGCACCATGGACTACTGGGCGTGGAGCAATGCTGCCACCTTCTGGGCACTGGAGGCAGAGCCAGGCAGGGCAGGGAGCTAGAGGACAGCTGCTGGGCCCACCCCACCTCCATATCCCTTACCCCTCAAAACTCCCAGTCTGGGAGAAAGGTAGTCTGCAGAGACTCCTCAGACTTGACTGTTCTAGTCTCCCTGGGAGGCCATACCTGGTTAAGAACTAGCCCCAGAACAGTCCACATAGCAGGGAACCTTCTAGAGGGATCATTTTGAAAAAACACTAAACACAGTTTATGTGGGCACATACACACACCTGCCTGGGCCCCGAGCTCAGTCTGGCCTGCCCAGGGGTGGTTTGCAGGTATCTCCTTGCTCCCTCACACAGGTAGGAATGGGACATCACTTCCCCCTCAAGCCTAGCAATTTCCACATGCAATCACAGCATCACCACTCAGTTTAGACCTCAGAGTACCACCTACCTGGCATGTCACATGAGGGGATGAATTGGTCTAATGTGGCTATAGAATAGGACTGGCTTCCTTTGGAGGTGAGCCCTACTATTCATGAGCATAAACTACCCGCCCTCAGCATCCCTAGTTCCTGCTTAGCTGGGCATCTAGCAGAGGGCAAGCTGGAAGCACTGGTGATGTGGTCCTGCTCTGTTCCTACTCCAATGTCAGACCCAAGGACGTCCCAGCTACCCTGAGTTTCTAGTTGGCCAGATGAGATACCCTAGATAGATGAGTGCCATGGAGCCTACCCAGTGACAAGCCACAGGACCCACTGGGTGATGCCAAGCCACCATCTAGCATGGCTTTCACGTGTGGCCTTTTTGATGACCCTTGCACACATTCCACCCCCAACTTCAACTGCATTTGAAGAGAAATGGTTGAGCAGCATTGAGTGTTAGGACTTTGGAAGGCCAGGATCTGTAGCCAAAAGGTTGTGAGCATCTGGGCAGATCATGAAAGAGTATTTTTTGTTTTGTTGTTTTTTTGGTATGTGGGTAGTTCCCTAGCTGGGAATCGAACCCAGGCCACAACGTTGACAGCGCCAGCACCGAAACCTTAAGCCACTACACCACCAGGGAACTCCCTGAAAGAGTGTTTGTGGGTAAGGAAGTGGCTGGGAGGGAACACCTCTGCCCTCAGCAGTGTGTACACCTATTTGTGGGAGAGGCAGAGGCAGATGAGAGTAGCAGGTGGGCCCAAACTACCAGTCCAACAGCCTGTTTCCTCCCAGAGAAGGAGCTAAAGTTGTTCCGGCAAGAGAACCAGAAGAACATGCTGCTCTCGGTGGCCATCTTCATCCTCCTGGCCCTCATCTACGCCTACTGGACCATGTGAGCCTGAGCTTTCTCTGGTCAGCACAGGTCACAACCAAGCAGGCCCTTCAGGCCTCAAGTGGACCAATGTACAGGGGCATTTCTCCCCTACCCAACACGGAGCAGGGCTTCCTTTTGACCCAGCCCCTGCTGCCTCCCAGTTCTGCTGCCCTGGATCCTCCCTTAGCCCAGGGGAAAGGCAATAAAGAACACCCAGGCTGCTCCTATCTGCTGAGTAAATGTCATGGTCTGACTGCTGCTTGTGGGGTTGGGGGCAGCATGCAGGAATCAAGAAAGATGTTCAGGGAAAAGCTCTTGGCTTGGAACTCAGAAGGGAGAAGCGGGGCTGTGAAGGTGAGCCCCCAGCTTAAGTGGGGAATGAGGCAGTGGGAAGCACTAAGTCAGAACTATGCTAGGAACCATTTCCAGGGCCAGGTCATTGCTGGAGAGGCAGCCATTGTGCCATGTGTCCACCATCCCCACCAAACACTGTCCTGCCCACCGTCAGTACCCCTGCCTGTAATTATGGAAGAAAAAAATCAGCCTGTGCAGTGAAGGGCAACTTGGGGACTTGAAGTGGTTGCGTGGCAGTCCCATGAAAGCAAGGAGTTAATCCATCTTCAAGAGGCAGGCAGGGCTGGTGAGGCCTGGCGGAGTGAGTGGGCAGCAAGAGCCATGGTAATGACCAGGCAGACTTATGGTGACAGTGGTCAGTAAATCAGGCGGGGTTTGCAGGGAGAAGCAGTAGAGGTGAGGCTGACCAGATAAGGGAGCAAGAGGCCGCAAATACAGACATCACCTGCTGCCTGTGAGCACATACCCTAACCCTACTCTCAGCACAGGGCCCAGGAGGTCAGGGGTGGGAGGTCAGAGCTGGGCAGAGCAGAGTAGGGCAACCAAAAGGGCTTGGAAACCCAGATCACCCTAATTAAGTTAGTAAAACAAGGAAAGGAGTTGCCCCGGGAGCTCAGGCTATGAAGCATCAAGGAAGCCCCCTTGGGGCCAGGGTGAAGGAGCCAAGCATAAGTGCAAGCAGGCTCTGGGTCTAGGAGGAAACCAGCACCAGAGTGGTGGACTTGGTGGAAAAATTAGCCTGGAATGGGGAGGGAGGGGCCATCTGCACCTGCATGTCCCTCAACCCCAAGCACAGCTCCCAGTGCTGACACCAAACCCAGGGGAGGCTGGCTGGGGGTCGGCAAAATTGTCTCTTCCTCCCTCTTCTCTTGGTCTAGTGGCACTAATTGGTCTGACACCTCTGTTATTTTAGTCACTCACACTGATCCTGGACTGTCACAGTACCACCATGGAGTGAGCTGTGTGATTTATGTAAGGGGAGAGTGCCTCCCTATCCTGCTGGGCTGTAGGTTCATTCATTCTCCAGTTCCGGCTTCTAACAGGAGCTGCATAATTTCCCGACTTCCTCGGCCCCCTCTGGCAGCAAGCAGCAGCCCTGGGAGCTGGGCTTAGACAGGCTCTGATTAAACAAACCCTCTGTTCCCCTCTTCTCTAAATGCAGCTTCCTCCCCTTCACCTTCGGCCCAGCCTATTTTATCCAAGCCAGTCCCAGACCACAAAGCACAGAGGACGACCAGTAGCAGCCCCAGTACATAGCCACACAGGCATTAAAAATATGTTTATCTTTAATGATCCAAGATTCTGCAAGACACACTGAGATACCCAGAACTGGGTGGAAATACAGCATTTCAGTGGTGCTGCTGCCAACCCAGAGAGGCGGGAGAGAGGACTGGATGCTGGCTGGAGACACCTCCACCCCCAGGTGGAGTCAGTTCCAACCTCACAGGAAGCCTCAGTGCCCCGTCACCATGGAAACCAGTCTAGCACTGGGCTGGGGCCCTAGGGAGCCTGCAGGAGCATCTCTGAGAGGTTACCATTAAAAACAACCACAGGTACCCTCCCCCACCCAAAGCTTCCGCCCAGCTTCCTCTCCCCCTTTCTCCTCTGCCAAGGTAGAGGAAATGGAGTGACCACAAAATGACAAAAGTGACTGTACCCCCAACTGGGGAAGAAAAACGGGGTGGGGGAAGGGTAACAAGGTGGCTGTGGCAAACAAAGGTGCCAAGACTGCCAGAGGGCTGGGTGCAACCCAACCTGAAGGTACCCTCTGTTGCTGTGGGGCCACTGCTGCTGGGGCACAGAAAAAGGCAGGTCTTCAAGGGTGCATCCACCCCTTCGAGAGCTGCCCAAGGTTCAGGTCAAAAGGGACTGGGGCCCAGGAGGCAGTCATATCCACTATCCAAGACAGTGCTTGCTGCATCCTGATGTGCTGTCAGGTATGTGATGGAGCCACATACCTCCCTTCCCGGCCTGCGGGACTGTCAGAGGTCCAGGCTGAAAACTCCAGAGAAGACCAAGGCAGGATTGGGGGAGGAGACAAGAAACCCTTCTCCAACTTGGCATCAAAACAGAACAAGTTCAAAGAAACAAAACCTTGATTTGTACAGAAGCTGCTCCCAGCCAGCTCCTGACACTGGGCTGGGGGAGCAGGGGCGTGGCCCCCTCAAGGCAGTGCCTGGAACTCACAGAAGTGAGTCTACATGATACAGGAGAGACTGGCAGAGCCAAAGCCCTGCTGCTCTCTGACATGTCCTCCCTGGCCCTACACACCCTGGGCCCGGACCAAACCCGCCGTAGGAGCGGCGTCCTCCAGGCTGAGTCCTGGCAGCGGGTGCAGTTCCTGGGCAGGTCTCCAAGGAGGGAAGTCTAAAACGTGTCCCAGAAGGACTGTGTGAGTGTCCTCTGAAGGTCCCCAACTGAGCTCTTCAGGGGAGATGGCAAGGAGACCACCCACCCCTCGTGGCCAGGCTGCAGTGACTGCCCCGGCCCTCTCTGAGTCGGGGAAGGAACCAGTAATGTGGGCCCCAGGCATTCAGCAGGAGTGGGCATCCCCAGGCCCTCAGGCACTGTGTGCGTGGATGAAGGAGAGGACATCCTCCTTCGACAGCTTGTCTGGGTCCTGGGGCTTCTGGGAGTCATGCACACGGATGCCATCTCCCCACTCCCAGAAGAGACGGCCATAGTAGCAGATACTGGGGAAGAGAAAGGAGGTCAGAGAGCTGCACCAGGTGGAGCTGGACCAAGAGAGCACCACTCCACCCCTGATGACTGGCTTAGGGAATAGGTGTTCATAAAGAGTGAGGGGGGGTCCCATCAATGACTCCACTTGAGAGTCTTCCCTCTGGCAGCCAGAAACCCAGAAGGGCCCAGCTCCCCCTTCCTACCTTCTAGAACCAGCTTTTCCCAACCAACAGCTGCTGCTGCTAATTGCATCCAACTGGATTTCTACAATTACTGATATTCCTGATTTATCTGCCAGTGCTGTTCTAACAGAACAGTATTAGTGTGGTGACAGAAACTAGTGTCGATGGCTAATTATAGGCACATTAGGGCTGCTGGTGTCTGCTGGAACCTATGACTGGCCATCTGGCAAATGGACAATGGGTGCTAACAAGGCACAATGGGACCCTGAGTCCCAAGGGACAGGGCTGTGGGCCCTCAGCACACTCCTACCACCAGGCCAATGTCAGAAAAGTCTTGTAAACAGTGGTGCTCAGTAGGGCAGATGCCCTGCCTATGTGGGGCCCTTCACACCCAAGACCCCAATCATCACAGCAGGTCCTGGTGTCATTCTCCTATCACTGAACTTATCACCCAGGCCCAGCCACACCCTGGAGCAGCCACCATCACCACCCTTGTGGGGAGGAGCCTGGTCCTTCCTCAGGGCAGCCCCTGTGTGGGCAGCAATAAGCCTTGGGGCCAAAGCGCTGGCTAGCATCCTGGTGGGAGTACCTAGGGCTGCTGAAGGGGCAGGCCTAGAGAAGGGCTACTTACTGAAATGGGGCAATGGAGTCTGCAGGGAGGTCAAAGGTAGAAGTCTTGGTTTTCTTGTTATAGAAGAACTTCCTCTTGAAGCTTTTACTGAATCCCATAGTCCATGGCTCTGACAGGAGGAAGAGCAGCAGCCCGGAAAGGACATAGAATGCTCATGGGAGAACAGGTCGGGCCAGCGAGGTGCCTTTCTCTACTCCCACTCTCCCATTCCCCTTGCCCACAAAGTACAGCCTCATCATCAGCCCAGTGGGGCTCCCAGATGACTTCTCAACAACCTCACCCAATCCTGCCAACCTGTCACCAGGGCAACCTCTCTGGGACCCTGGCAGAGGGAGTTAGACTGTTAACCAGAGGGCCCTGATTCTACAGGGGATGCAAATGGCCAAGTTTAACTCTAGATCTGCTGCTGCCCTGAGAAGGTCCTCCTCCTGCTGCCCTGAGAACACCATGTGTGCATTTACAAGTTGGGGGTCCTCTCTCCCCAGCCCCAACCTAACCCCCAAGACCCACCAAAGAAGAGAAGAGACTCTGGGAACACAATCCCTCCCCACCACACCTCAAAGAAATGCCAGCCTGGCTGCTAGCCACCTTAGTAGGGAACCCTTAGCTCTGGCTCCGGCACACTCTGGGCCAATCACCCTAGGTGAAGGGGGAGGCGGGGACAGGGACCAGTCACTCATCACCCACCATTCACAGTCCTGACGATGTAGAGGCCCGTGGGCACAAAGTGCCTGTCATCCCGCCCGGTGTAGCTGAGCTTTGGTGTGCCACTGGAGCCCTTGATGATCTTCATTTCTAACCTGATTTCCCCGAGTACGTGTGCAAACAGGAAGTGAGAGTATGTGCACGAGGAAGAGAGAAAGCCCAAATATTAGTCTGTAATATCAAAACCACACCAACGACAGTATTTTATCTCAGTTCAATGAAAGAAGCTAAAGCAGAGACGTGAGAGCTGCTCCAGGCCACACTGCTGAGTTATTGGGAGCTCAGAGCCTGAGTTCTGAACTCGGCGCTGCACTAAGTACTGGAGGCAGAGGAGTGACAGAGGCCCTGACGTACTGCTGCTGTTTGGGGTGCTTTGGGATGATGACACCAGTAAAGGAGAGATCTAAGACCAGGGGGGCCACTGGGTCCACCATCCATGGCATCAGTGTGGCCAGTAAAGAGTTAACACAGGAGCACTGAGACTTGCTGCCACAGTAGGGGCACACCCAGGATGGGACCACAGATCTGAACACCCCAAGGCTGCTAAGAACGTCAGGAAGCAGTTGCGCGGCACACACCCCAGGCCCAATCTCTGTCAGCACGGGGAGCTAGGATTTAGTGTTTCAAGCAGCTTGCTACTCTGCCCCTCACAGGGACAACTGTAACTGTTACAGCATCAATGAGCCAGTATTTCTGCCTGACACACCCCCCCACCCCACCCTCGGCTCCCCTCCTGACGGTATTGAATCAGCTCTCAGCCGGGGGCTCTTGGCTGCGGTGGGGCCACGCTGAGGCAAGGAGGTGGGGGGGCAGAGGCCACCTGCCAGGGCCACCTCACCACCTACCCCAAACCATTTCTACAAGAAAATAATGTTCCTGGACCTTGCCGTGCCCCCCCCACCCGACCCCACCCCAGCTCCTCTCAAATCTGATCACTTACCTGACAAAAATCTTCTCCATCTCCTCCAGTCGGTATACCTCCTTCACCCTGAGGGTAGAGGGATGGAGAGAGGATAAAGGCTTCCTGGGGGGACATTCTTGTCCAGGCAGCAGCTGGCAGACAGGAGGCTAAGCCTCTCCTTGCCCTCAGCCTCAGACCCCTGCACCACCCAACCCTCCAAGAATATGGACTCCCAGCCTGTCGCACTGCTGTCCTACAGACAGGCCCTAGGTTTCTGAGCTGCCAAGCACCCCCTCAGGCCTGCCCCAGGGCAACTATGGCTATGGAAGATAGGAGGGAGAGAGGAAGGGCTGGGAGACCAAGACACCTCTGCCAGCATTCCTAGCCCAGCTCAGCCTACCATTCCCAAGAGGATGCAGAACCAAGGCCCGGACTCTTGCCCGTATCTGACTATATGGATTTTAGGCCTTCCTGTAGCAAATAATAATCTGCCAAATACTCCTAATAGGCCTTTCGCCATAGAGGGTAGGGGACTCCTACCCAGGATGTCTGGTGCCCAGCCCTTCACCACTGGGGAGCCTTTGAACACACCTTGGGAACTGCTCCTGGGGAGGTCCCCAGGGACACAGTACCCAGACCGCAAGCAACGGAGGCAGGCTCCCTGGGAGCTGCCTCTCAGGCCCAGGCAGGCAGGACATTTTCAAGCGCAGGAAGAAACTGCTTTTAGACCTTCAGAAAACACCTACAAAGTACTGGATTTAACCTAAACTAAGCAAGTTTATATTTAAAATGATAAATATTTTAATGAAGTATAGACACCTCAGTTTCTAGTCATCTGAAGCTCCAGAGGTAATAACCTCAGACCTTGCCTTGCTTCGCCTAGCACGGAAAAAAGTCTGTTCTCTATCTGTCTGTCCCTTGACTGTTCTCATCCTCCTCTCCTCCCTCAGGGGTTTGGAATTTTCATCCAATATAACATGGCAGCAAACCCTGGCCTTGTTTCCAAGCACCAAGGATCCCACTCCCTCAAACCATTCTTCTCTTTTTCATGTTCAAAAATTCCGATTCCTTCAGTACTCTTTTCTTACCTAAAAAAATGAAAAGGCCAGGTGATATGCTAATAATACTCAATATGAATGTGTGACTCCCAGAGATGCGTGAGTGCTCTCCGGAGCATCTTAAATGAGAGGACACCTTAACCCCTAGGAATGACCCTCCTATGGAGTTGGCACACTGTGACAGACAGGATGGGGAGTTACCTAGCACCACCAAACAGATCACTCATCAAAGGCAGTCGTATCTCTAACACTGACCTTGGCGGGTTCCCTCCACTGAATCCTCCCATCACCAACAGGATGGGGAGGCAGGCACTGGCCAGAAAGCAACAGGGAAGGGGGACTGAGAGGAAGAGATGAAATGCTCACCTGATGGGATTCATGTCAGGCCGACTAGGCTTGGAAACAGCTTTCACAAACTTCTCAGCAAGCTGAATTCTACAATCCAAACAGAGTCTCTCAGGGGCAAGCAAGGGTGCCTCCACCAGCATTCCTGCCCCAGGGCATTTTCACATCGCTGGGAGAACACTCCTGAATCTGCACCAAAATGCTCAAAGAGGCAGCACTCTTGTGCCCTAGGCAGCTCCTCTGCTCTTCTTCACAGGGCCCTCTCCCTCTTTGAACTATGACCTCTAATTTTGCTACATCTTGATTGGTTTTTCTGAAGTATGCCCTCAGCTGTGCCCAGGCAACTCAATTGCACTATTATCTTTATTGTTAAATGCCCGCTCCATCACCCCAAACCAGACACCATAGTGCACCCACTCAGGTGAGCCAACTTAGAAGTGATGTCAGCAACATGTTTGTGCAACGTGTCCCTCCTTTCCCCCCCCCCACCCCCTTTAACAACTACTAATCACCAATAAAAGTGCCTCTGTGGGATTTGTTGGACCCAGATGGACTTAAAGCGGACTGCCTAAGCACAAGGCATACTCCTCAGAGAAGACCTTCCTTCTCCCTATAAGGGCATACTCTTGCTCAACCTCAACACAAACATCACCTATGATCAGAACAACTGTGGCAAAACAGGAGTGTGCTGGTATCTATGACCATCAAAGCCCCAAGCCCAGCAAACTCAGAAGTGTTACACCAATTTCTCACCCTGACCTTGGAACCAGCCCGTGATTGGAAGAAGGGGAACTCTAAGGAGGTCCTTAAACAGAGAAGGCCTGGGTAAGGAAGGGGTCAACCCGCAGAGGTGGCTGCCACAGAGCTGCCCTGGCCCACCCACCCTCCCACCCCCAGGGCCCAGGTCAGACCGCTGGTTAAAGTGCTGCTCCCTCACGTCGCTGCCATTCAGCACGAGGACATCAAGGATATGGATCGCACTGATCTTCCGCTGGGCTTTCCCCTAGAAGGACAAGTACACTGCCCGCCCTGCCAGGCACCAGCCTGGGGCCCACTCTGCCCACCATGCACACTGGCCTCCATTCTACCTACAGCCAGAAGAAGGCCTAAATGAAAGGTACTTCTTTGATCTTCCTCCTAGCTGATTCTCAGCACAAGACTGGCCCAGGTTTCTGAGCAGGCAGAGATCTGAGGCTTTGGATGATGAGCCCCCTTGCACCTCAAACCCAGCCATGTGCTCCAGCCCAGGGCCTGGCTTCCTACTCTCGCCAACTGTTCCCACTGACTATTCTAAAATCATCCATATGGCTATAGTATCCAAAGCTCATGGGAAATAACAAGTTGCTTCTTTCCTAAGGTATCCCTGGTGTCAAAAACTAAATCAGCAACTAAAAAATAACCCTGGATGCACGAAGGTGATAGAGGCCTCCTCTTTCATATATGAGGACTATGGTGCTTCCTACCTGAATAATGCTATGGCTTAGAGCAACTATCAAGGAGAAGGAATCATTACAAAGCCCTCCCCTGGCCCTGCGCCCTGTCAAGCACCATATACAGTGTAAACTAATTAACTTGGCGGAGGGTGAGGGGCAGGCTCAGCTGTGCCCCAGTTTCCTAGCTGGCAGAGCCAGGACACATGAGCAGAACCACCTCTGACCTCCCCTTTCAGCTCATGGACAATCTCCACAGAGAGCAGTGTATCCCGGGGTAGCTCTGTCTTCAGGTCCAGCTTGACCCAGCGGTCTGACTGGCGGCCATCCCACGTGTAGATCTGTGACTTCTATGGGTGGAGAGAAAGAGCTGGGTCAGGCAGGCAGACTGAGGGGTGGGAGGCTCCGTTCTTAAAAAGGCTTTTAGTTGGCAGCTATAAGCTGACAAGGCTGGGAAATGTCAGGAGAACATGTCTAGGAGGGATGAGTGGGTTATACTTCAGTGATAATGAGAGTTATCCTCCACTGCCTCAGAGGAAGAGAAATAGAGATCCAGCTCTGTCCTGATGGTAGGAACAGACCCAGGGCACTATTCAAAAGGCCCAAGACCATGATTAGTGGCCCTCAAGAAAGTTCCAGCTTGGTGTGTTATGTTTGGGGTGGGTTTGGTGAAAGGTCCAGAAAGCAGAGAGGGAGAAAGTAAAAAGAGAAAAAGATAAAGTATGAGAGGACACACAGAAAGGAAGGAAGGAAGAAGAGATAAAATTATACAGAAAGACAAGTCAGAGTGGGAAAAAAGAGCAATGATGACTTTACCCAATTAAGTAACATACATACAGAACTGCCAAGGCTTTCCCTCACCTCATTTAGACTCCAAGGGCCTCAGAGTAAGGACAGTAGTGTCTGTGCAAGAATGGATAAGATAAGGTGGTGGTGTTGCCAAAAAAACAGCTGCATGGGCTCGAGCCAGATTAGCCTGGTGATCATCCTACTAGCCTAGGAAGCTCCATATCACAAGAAAAGAGGCAGTGATCCCCTTAGTAATGCACAAAGATACACAAATACATAAATAAATAAATGAAAGAATGAATGAATGACAATTGGCTAACTGAGAGGAAGGAAGGAAGTGAAGTTGCAAGAAATACCTTCCCTGAGGTCACAGCCCCAGATTCCTTGGTGCTAAGAGAGCACGCACTGAGTGCAGCAGGCAGCTGTCCAGGTTTGCACAGACAGAGGGCAAGGCTGCCCCACCCCAAGCTGGGTAGGAAGCCAGCTGCAGACTTACCCCCAGGCCAATGAGGAACTTCTGCTCGCTGCCAGACACCATGCAGCGGTAGTCGAGTACGGGGCGGATCTTCTCCAGAGTTTTGGAAGTGAGCAGTGTGGGTTTATAGCTGAAGATGTCAATCTCAGTGCCCTGCAGCCCCGGGTCAGACAAAACACAGCTGGGTTGGGGAAAGGGACAGGCGCTCAGTATGAGTGCCTGTATGGGGGTGGGGGCAAGCTGGGAGAGGTGAGGGACAAGAAGCACTTGCTCTCTGAAACATCCTCCCCTGCAAACCCTGCTCCCCCTAACCATGCACTAACTGGGATCTAATTCCATCTGCCTAGAATGTTCCTTTAGGACCTATAAGGAGGCTGAGAAAAGAAATACCACCAAGTCCCCAAGTACAGATCGATTTACCAGAGTTGTAAGGAAATGTCACCAGAATATAAAAGCCACTCCTTCAATAAAACAGAAGGCAAGACCAACCAGCAGTTGGTCTGAGAGCACTTAAGTGATCTCTCCGCCCCATTCAGAAAAATGTACACATGCTATTCTTTTGAGGCCATCTTCAACCTCATCCTCCAATCCCTAGCCCCACAGAACCAGTGCAAATGACCCGTGATTTGGGCCAAATTTAAATGAAGACAAAGAGAAAACCAGAATTCAGGTGGTAGAAAAAAAAAGGGCAGAAGAATTCCAAGGACCAGCTCACCAGAAACAGAACAGGGAACTGAGGGCAAGGCCAGCCCCACTGTGGAGCCCCTATCAGCCCCTCCTGGCCCTTTGCCCAGCTCCCCTGCCTGAGGTCATCCCATACTTCATATCTCCCCTGCAGCAAATCTCATGGGCCCCCAAACTTGCCAGGGAGTGGTACTCAGCACCATCCTTTGAGTGACAGGAATGCTGAGCACAACATGTCTTAGGACAAGACTCTTCAGGCAGCCTGATGGGCTCTTGGAGAACTCAGCACCCTACACCAAAGGTTCCCATGTGTGGTGGGCTCAGCTCAGCCCCTCAGAACCTGGTGGAACCTACACAAGCCCTCTGGAAGCCAGGCATCTGCAGTTTCAGTGATACCTTCCAACATCTAGAGTTAGGCCTCTCTTTTTATTTTCACCCGATACCCAACTTACCTGGATTAGCTCAAAGAACTTAGATTTCGGGTCTGAGGAAGAAGGAGCAACTCGAGCCTGGTCTGGGATCTGAAGAGATAGCAAAGGGCTTTGACTTTCAAATACACTTTTGACCAAGGCTGTGTGTGAGTCTATGTAGAGAAGGGAATAGTTTCAGACTGGGGAAGAGGAAACAGCATATAACACAAGAGTCTAGATAGAGGGGGACGGAGGCAGATAATTCAGTCACTGCTCCCTTTCAGGCCTTGTGGTAGCACATTCCAAATGCTACTTCCCTCTCTCTGGGGCTCTCCATAGTCAATGTTGCTATACAAAGCCACCAGCAGCAAAATGAGGCCTGTTCACCCATCACCCTTGTCCTTTATGACCCAGATGCTGAACTGGCAGTGAAAGAGCCAAGGAGTAACACCCAAAAATGCTGCAACCTGCAGCTCTGGAATGCTGGGAGACCTCAAGGTGAGAGGGTTGGGTGTCCATCCCATTCTCTACAGCTTCCCTGTCCTGGAGCAACAATGAGCTGGGGAGATGCTCACCCCCCAAAGACGGAGGCACTCTTTCCGGATCTCTGCCTGCCGAGGCTCACTCAGGGTCCTGGGAAAATGAAGCCAGCAAGTGATTAAAACCTCCATGAGGCACAAGGAGTGTGCCTCCTGTGCGCCCCTTAGAGGAAGCCCACAGGAATGACTGTGCACACAGGGGGCCATGTTGCCATTAGCCCAGAGTGCTTATCCCACTCACATGGCTCTGCCTCTTGAAGCTGGGATGACCTCCCCATCCCGCCACAAAGGGAAAGGAGAAAACTACCCTCCTGACCACCTGGATGACAGGGTTCCCCACACATCCTTCTTCCAATTACCCATCAGTACGTCCTGGCTCCTCTTTTGCTGATACAGGCCACATTAAGTCCATCCTGATAGTCATCACTGTGTCTCAGAAAGCTGAATTAGCTTATGACTGTCCCTACCAGAGAGCTTCCCTAACCAGTCCTACCTTTCCTCTCTTGATCACTCTTTATTCTTGTCCCCTGAATGTTATGTATTCTACAGCCACTGATGTACTGTTAACTTTTCCTATATCCTTTTCCTGGGTTACTCTTATCTTCCCAAAGACAGCATAAAGTCTTCGAGGGCAAGGTTCATGCCATATGCTTCTCTGGCATCCTTCAAAGACCACAGCAGAGTGTGAGATAAAACAGCAGATTTTTTTAAGTGTCTGCTGCAATAAAACAAAAAGATCCTCCCTTGAAATAGGTGAACTCTAGAAAGTGGGCAACACTCACGTGTCTTGAACAAAGGCATGGATTTTGGCCAGAGCTTTGATCTGTAGACTACAGTGGCTAGAAGAAAAAAAAAAGATTTGATCTCATAAGGGTTACCAAAAGACAGCCAAAGACATCAGGACAGAGAAATGTAGCTGGAGCAGTGACCATCTATATTTGGAGGAGAGGCTGGAAAGTTGACAGATAACCCCCTTGACTATACCCCAAAGTACAGTAACATGGGCCTGCTAAAGACTGAAGGTAAAGCAGAAGAACTGAGTCAAACCCTCCACATACTCAAATCCCCCGTCCTGTCAAAAGGAAGGTTCTGATCCCATCCTTAAAGATGTGAAAGCAGTGGTGAACTGATTCTAAATAAAGCAACAACAAAGCCTAGAACCAGTTCACTACAGACTAAATTGATCAACCCACTACACTAACGGCTACTCTTTCTACTCTATAGTCTCCACTACTCTTTTACATACAATGTTTGGCATTTAATAAAAAAGTATGAAACATGTCATAAAGCAAGAAAATGTGACCTACTGACAAAAAGAAAACAATTCAATAGGACAAGACCCAGAGATGGTCCCAATATTGGAATTATCAGACAGGGCCTTTAAAATACTAATAAGTGAAAAACATGTTAAAGGATTTAGTGGAAAAGTTGCATAACATGCATAAAAAGATGGAGAATATCAGCAGAGATAGAGAAACCATATTTTTTTTAAAGCAAATAAAAATTACAAAAATCAATAATGATTTTGATGGGCTTATCAACAGACAATACAGTAGAGGAAAGAAATCAGTGAACATGAGGACAGAAAGGCCAACAGAAACTCAAACTGGAACATAAAGAGAGAAAAAAGTGAAAGCCTTAACAGAGCATGTGAGCTCTATGGGCAGTAACAAGCAGCTTAAAAAAACAAAACTAGAATCTCAGAGCAGAGGAAAGAAAGAATAAGACAAAAATACTGACAAGATAATAGCTAAGACTTTCTCCAAATTGATCAATGAAATCAATTCACAGATCCAAGGTCAGAGAACCCCAAGCAGAGTCTATACAAAGAAAACCATATATAAAAACATCATGGTTGATATGCTGAAAACAAAAGACAGAGAGAAAATCATGAATGCAATCAGAGGAGAAGGGACACATGACATACAGGGAAACAATGTAAGAATAAGGCTGACTTCTCATCAGAAAACAAGGAAGGCAAAGAATAATATCTTTAAAGGGCTGAAAGAAAAACATGGCCTACCTCAAAATCCATATCCAATGAAAATAACCCTCAAAAGTGAAAGGGAAATAAATATATTTTCAAAGACAAAAGATGGGGTTCCCTGGTGGTGTAGTGGCTAGGCTTTGGCGCTCTTAACACCACGGCCTGGGTTCGATTCCCAGCCAGAGAACTAACACCCCCACCACCAAAAAAAAAGCTGGAAAAGAAAAAATAGACAAAAGCTGAAGGAATTAGTCTCTAACAGACTTGCACTACAAAAACAGGCTAAAAGAAATTCTTTAGGATGAAGGGAAATGATTCCAAATAGAAACTTGCTTCTACAGGAAAGAATGAAGAATTCTAGAATGGCTAAATATGTCAGAAGTATCAAGGAACCTTTAAAGAAAATTAGATGTACATATACGAGGACTATCTGGAAAAAAATCCAGCCATAAATGCCTCTGTTTTTCATAGTACATGGCTGAATACTTTCCAGACAGCCCTCATATACATGTGTGTGTCTTTAAATCTCTTTAAAAGATTATTTAAAACAAGAACACCAAGGAAGGAAGACTATAAATGCATGTTTGCTACAGTAAGGTCCTTACATTGTTTATGAAGCAGGAGAGTAAATTTTGAAAGTAAACTATGATAAATTAAAGATGTACATTATAATCTGTAAAGTATCAACTAAAATGTAACACAGAAGGCATAAAAAGAAAAGATCCAAGGAGATAAAAAGAAATATTATTAAAAAACACTGAATTCACCCCCCTCAAAAAAGAAAGAAGAAACAGAAAAACAAATATTAATAGAAGACAGGTAAATATAAATACAACAACCAAGATACAGGATTTAAACCCAAACATATCAATTACATTCTATGTAAATGTACTGACACCCCAATTAAAAGGCAGAGACTGTTACACTGTATAAAAATGTTAAGACCTAACCATATGCTATTTATTATACAAATACAAAGAGTGGTTGAAAATAAAAAAACGTAAAGGTAAACCATGTAAATACTAAGCAAAAGAAAGCTGATGTGGCTATATTACTATTAGACAAACTATACTTCAAGACAAAAAGTATTCTAGAGATAAAGAAGAATATTTCACAATGACAAGAGGTCAATTCATTAAGAATGCAAAATCTTAAATGTGCATGTGCCTACTAATAACAAAGATGACAAATACATAAAATAAAAACAAAACTGTACAAATCATAATTGAACAATCACAACTGAAGACTTTAACAGCCCTCTTTCAGCAATTGGCCGAATAAGCAGTCAAAATATCAGTTAAAATACAGATCTGAAAAAGCACTATGAACAACTTGACCAAATTAACATTTATTGAACACTACACTCAACAACAGCAGCTGGAATATTCACCAAGACGGATCATATGATGGGACATAAAAAAAGCCTCAATAATTTCAAAAGATAAAAAATTGTATATACAGAGTATATTCTGCGTACAGTGGAATGAAATCTAATAGGTATCTTGGAAATCTCAAAATAGTTGGATATTAAATATCACACATCTACTTAATCCATGAGTCAAAAAAGAAAACTTAAAAATATTTTGAAATGTGTAATAATGAAAAAAAATATCAAAATGTGACAGATTCAGCTAAAGCTGTCCTCAAAGGAAAATTTATATACATATGTAATTATAAACATTTAAATGCTATAGGTAATTAAATACAATTATTATCGTATTTGTAATTAAATTTAAAATATAAAATAAATAAAAGGAAATTATTATTTCCTTTATTCTCCTTACTTTGGGCTTAATTTTGCTCTTCTTTTTCTAGCGTCTTTGATTTTGGACCCTTTTTTCTTTTAATATATTTATAAATAAGGATTACAAAGGGAAATATATGGCATTTAAATATATATATATATATATATATACACCAGACAAGGACTTCAAAAGAATACAGATTTAGAGACTAATATCCTTATGAACAAAGACACAAAAATCATTAATGAAATATTAGTAAATCAAATTAGCAATATCTGTGATAGCTCATGACCAAATTGGAGTTTATACAAAAATGCAATCTGTTTATCATTTGAAAGTCTTCAATGTAATTCACTATAAAAGGATAAAGAAGGAAAAATAATTTCTATAGATACAGAAAAAGTATTTGACAAACTTAAAACATCGCTTCATGATAAAAACTCTCAGCAAACTAGGAACAGAGGAAAAATTTGTCAACCTAATAAAGGATATCTACAAAAATGGTTATCACACTTAATGGTTAAACATTTTACAATTAAAATCAAGAACAAGGCAAAGATGCCTGCTCTCATCACTTCCAATTCAATACTGGAAGAAATGCAATGAGGCAATAAAAAACAAAACTACTATGATGATCCAGCCATTCCACTTCTGGGTATTTGTTCAAAAGAACTGAACAGGATCTCAAGAAGATATCAGCATACCCATGTTCACTGTAATATCATTCACAATTGCCAAGATGTGAAAACAAATGTCCATTGACAGATGAATGGATAAAATGAACTTTTCAAAGCACTTTTTCTGATTCATTGCTACCACACAACTGCCCAGCCTACCTCAAAAAACTTTTATCTAAGGCTTGCCCATTTAGGAAACTGAGCCAACTGTCACAACAGGAACGAGAAAAACAATTAAAGATAAAATAAAAACAGCATTCAGATCACCCATCTGGAGAACTCATGAACTGGCAAACGCTTGGTACTAAAAACTTCTGAAGCATACTGTATACTTGCTTTCCAAATATCTCCTGCCTCCAAACAGTGGCTTCACAAGGCAACAACCATGATGGCCTTCTACAAACAGAAGCAATTAAAGGGATATTACTCTTGCCTCCAGGAACACAGGACAAGGCTACTCTGTTAGGTTTCACTATCATACTCAGGCTCCCATGGGCAGGGCTAGGCCAGCCAGGATCCCACCAGTTATCCCCTTGTCACAGGGCATGGTTACAGGATGAGGGTTCCCAAGGTACTCTAAGTCCCAGGGAGCCCTGGAAGGAGCAGACCAATCTCAGTTACCAATTTTTCAGGGTTGATAAAATAATACCAAGAGCACAGTCATTTAGTCCTTTGTTCTCTGGTCTTCCTTGGTACCTTAGTGGAGCCAGCAAAAAACACCTGCTGTACTTACCTTTCATTGGACCGTATCATGTAGTCAGTAAATTCATGGTCTCCCTTGATCACCTCCAAGGGGACCACAAGGTTGACATCAGAATCAGTGTTCCGCAGCTGGTTGAGTTTAATATTGACTGAGAAGAGGTATTCCCGCACGTCGTCTATGCCCACCTTCAGGCCCTTGCACACCACATACCTGGCAGGAGAAACCCTGTCACTCTACTGGCTTCCCTGCCAACATTCCTCCTCCCCAAGCCCTTGCCGAGTCATGAAACTCAGGGGCCTTAAGTCTATGCACAAAGAACAGCACAGACTGCGTCGTAAAAGTTCACCTCAAATCCTTCCTTTTTGTGTTGGGCTGTGTTTCTACTCTCTATGGCAATAGTTCCCAATTGTCCTGTGCCAGGCTAGCTCCATCACCATTGCATGGGGAGTCTGTTAAATTACAAACTTCACTAATCAGAATCCAGGGATGGGGCCCAGATATCTGTTTTTAACAAGCCACACAGCAATTCAGATTGGCCACATCATCTCTCACACTGTGTATGGGCACCGTGTCCCACCTGAGATGTGGACAGGGCCTCTGGCTGGCAGACCTCTTGCCCTGTCCCAACCCATGTCCCTCCAGATGTCTTTTTTATTGGTCACCTTCTCCCTTCTGGGCCAAGTCAGAATGCCCTACATAAGTGCGATGAATAAGGCATGTGGGGAAGGCAGCAGAGGCTGAAATGGCATACCACAGAACCAGTAAGATATGAATCCTGACCCCTTTCTGCTCTAATCACGTCTTTAAAGTCAAGGTTCTTAATGTAGTTTGAGCAATTATGCCATAAGAGACGCACCAGGATTTGTGTTCTGACATTTAGTCAACTAGTCTGATTAAAATGGAGAGGGAAACCTCACCTCTCTGAATTGGCAGGGCGGCTGGTAACTGGCTTAAAGAGACATACTCGTTCAAAGCAGCAGTACAGCAGGTAGATGAGTCCCACACTGAATGGTGTGAACAGGTCAAAGGTTTTACAGATGAAGTGACCTCCTGGAATAAAGAAAAAACACCAACAGCAGCCAGTGGGTCCAAGTCCAAGAGGTGGGTAAGGTGGGTAAGTCTCGGGGAATAAATATGACCAAGGCAGGGACCCAGACCCTGGGTCCACTAAAAGTAGGAGGCAACTTAAGGGGGGGGACTCAGCTTCAGAGGGGACTTTGGGGATTCTACAGCACTTTATTCCCTAAATTCCTCACTCAGTCACCTATCACCTGACATAAGCAGTTTTGTGTGTTTTGTTTTTTTAACTTCCAAGTCACCCCTTGTACATGCTCTTGTCCAGCAGGGCCTCTAGTGGGTCCTGCAGTGGGGAGACAGCTGAGGAGGTGTCACCTGTCCGGACAACAGAGAGCGCCATGAGGAACTGACAGAGCAGCAGCTGCTTGCTGAGGATCTCTTGCAGGTTCTCTTGCCCCTCCACAGAGAATCCCTGAAATGAGACCACAAGGATTATGGTGGGACAGGGAAGTGATGGAGACTGAAAAGAGCACCTCTACCTCACCTTCCTTGAGATTTCCTGAAGTGCTTCCATTGGTCTCCACCACCTAACTGATAAGATCAGCTCAGCGTTCAAATGATTTTGGCATGGTCATGTGGCTCATTATGGATGAAGCCAGCATTAGGACTGAGACATTGACTACTGGACCAATGCCATTTTCCTGCTCTATCACTCCCAGGGATGGAACCAAGCCTGCTTTTCCAAGGAGACAGTCCAGGAGATTATAAAAAACTCACACAGGAATCCAAGGGAAGAGTGAGCAGAACAGAGGGAAAACACTGGCTAGTCACAGGCCAACAACACGATAGGAAGTAGAATGCCCTGATGAGTCTGATGAGACCCAGGAAGGATGTGTGGCATGACTGCTCTGCTCAGGCTTGCTCAGCTGCTGTGCTGACTGGTGAACAGGCCCCAGTTTGGTGACAGGAAAAGAATGAGACATCTCTGACAGTCAGTGATCTTTCTTTCCTCTGCCGACCAAGGATTTATTCACAAAACGCACTTTCCCAAGACCATGGAGCTTCTCCCTCTAGCTGGCAGCATCTCTGGATAGGGTGTTGGTTCAAATAATGCAGTTGCTATTCCTGGAATGGTCTCCTCTGTAAGATCCCAGCAGGGAACAGAGAGCCAAGCTCACAGAGAAGCAAAGGAGGGCAGGGGAGGGGGAGAGGGGAGTTGTTCAATGGACACAGAGTTTCAATTTCACAAATAAAAAAATTCCTAAAGATCTGTTTCACAACAATGTGAATAGATTTAACATTACTAAACTGCACACTTAAAAATGGTTGAGATGGTACATTTTATGTTACATGTTTTTTAGCACAATAATAATAAAAAGTAAATGAGGCTGGCCTCTGTTAAGCTGGCCCCTGACTCAGCCCTATGAAGGTAACAGCTAATTTTGACTCAGAATCAAAAATGTTTAGGAATGTCTTCTAGATTTATAGATGCTTCTCAAAATGCATTCCTGTCTGTAGGTCAATCAAAACAAACCAACAAAGCAGCCCAAGTCGCCAGTCTACATTGCCTAAGCAGAAGGACAATCCTTGAGTTTGCCACTCTAGCTGCCACACTGCAACAGCTGCCTCCCAAGCACTGTCAGACCCCCGCACCTGCTCAGCTGGAGCAGCCCTCCCCCATCCTATCTGTTGTTTCCTGCTGTGCAAAATGCTTTGGTGAGCGAGAGAATCTTCAGATCCTATGCTGACCTCCTGCATATTCCTTCACCTTTCCACACCTGACTACTGAAAGGCCACCCAAAGAGCTCCAGGGGCATTTCCTCAACTCTAGCCATGTGACCCTGGATCAATTGCCATGTTCTCTGTCTCCCTCTTGTCTATATGGTAGCTCACTCCAGAAAAGACTGACACATGAGACTACCAGATGAGAAAGCTGCAGTGGGCCCCTCTGTGCCTCAAGCAGGTGCCCAAGGAACAAGGCTCCTTGAACATTCACTTTAGCCCAGCCACAGACAGAGCCTCCTGTGGGTTCCCCTGTGCTGCTGCCTTTGGTTATGTGGTCATCTGTCAGCCCATCCAGAGGCTTAGGAGTGGCCATGTACAGACAGCCTCTGCCAGGAGCAGCATCCAAGTGACAAAGAATGGAAGTGTTCTTCCTGGTTAGCTGTGCCTAGTTCACCTCATGGTCCTCCTCTCACTGTATCTCATAGCCAACTGAGGCCCTTTCAAGAAGTGAGCTGAAAAGGACCACTTGCTCCAAGCAGGTGTCTGCAACATCACTGCCTTGACAAAGTTGACACTAAAAATATGTACAAAGCCACGGCCTGGGTTTGATACCCACTCAGGGAACCAACCCCCCCCCCAAAAAAATATGTACAAAGAAATAAAAACATACATCATACAACCCTACTACCTGAATAGTGAGCTAGCTCATTCTGGGGCAGCTAAAGGACCAAATAAAACAAAACAAAAACAAGTTTCAAGCCTCTAACATGATAAATCCCTAACACATAACCCTGTAGAGATTAGATTACCTACCCCATCGGCCATCAGAAAGTGGACACCCTTGCGATCTGTGTTATCCAGGACAAAATTCCTAAAAGCAGTGATGTTCTCCGGGCGGGTGATGTCTCCATCGCCGTCGATCCCACCCTCGCCTAGCAGGACACAAAATTCACATTTAGCTCATCTGCCCTGTGCATAAGCTCTCTGGTTTCATGAACACAGGTACCAAATGGGTCTCGAAGCCCAGGAGAAAAGCCCCCATGAGGAGCAACTCACCGCAAGACCCCTCCTTCAAGGCTACCTTGCAGTGATGGACCAGGAGGCAAAAATAGGGCCCCGCTATACAGAGAACAATCAAAGAGTTGAGCAGCCAAGAGTCCTCAACTGAGACACAAAGTCTTGTTCCTCTTTAAGATCAAAGTTGTGTTGAAAGCACTTCCATTTCGGAACCAATATTGACTTTTTAATAAGGACTGTCAAGAAAGGACTAGGATTTGCTGTCAAATCACAACCAAGACAGAGTGGAGGGGACTGCTGCAGGGTTGCTGTCTGTTACCAGTACTTTCCATACCCCACGTGGTCTGGAGGCAGGAATGGGTATTGCATGTTAATAACCCTGCCAGTTCTCAGCCAGAGATCAGGTAGTTTCATTGTGTTCTGTCATCATGAGCCAAGAAAGGAGCAATTAATATGGCTTGGATAAGAGTTTGCCTAGTGGAGTGTTTAACCTGGAACCCCCAGGGACAGACACACTAGAGAGAACTGAGATCTTCGTGACATGGACTGGCAACCCTAGGCTAAGAGATCTTGGAAAGAAAACACAGCAAGCGGGTAATCACTGCTTTTGCCCTAAATTCCCCAGAGGACTGTCCCTCATAACCTCTTGCACTCTCCTGTGTCCCTACCATAATAGGGTTCAAAGAGTTCACTGGAGGCCGAGTAGAAGTCCTCCAGCTTAAAGTCATTAGGGCCTTTCAGAGTCATTCCAAAGCCCTTCGCGTGCCACTTCTTCCTCCACAGCACATACTCCGAGAAGCCACCCGGGCCTGCACAGACGTCAGCAAAGTACAGAAGCTCCGCTTCCCGGTCCTTCACCAGTGGTTTCTGCAAAGGCAAGTGGAGGACAAGGGAGGAAAGGAAAAAAGATGGCTCAACAGGGAGCAGGAAGGAGAAGGTAGGACAAGTAAAATCAGCCTTTCAGCAAGCACAATGCCGAGTTCCCACCGGGGTCATGACACCTAGGAAATGTATCCTCTGTGACTATTACCCTCTGGAGTTGCCCACCCTCACCTCAAAGTACCCCAGGTGCCTTTTATACCACCAGGTCTAGCTCAGACTCCTAGTAACAACATCTTAATGGGCACCTGATTGTGCATTTTTATTTCTCAGCATCTTTTCTTCACCATACCCTGCCTTACAAGAGTTCTACTGAGCAGAATAGATACTATAACCCCCACATTACAAGCAGGAAAAAAAGACACCAACACACAAAGCAACCTGTTCCCAGAGAGTATGCAACAAAACTAAATCAGAATCCAGTCAGCCTAACCACGAGTCTCAGGTTTTCCTGCCCAACCAAAGTGAGGGGGGCTCTAACATCACCCACTCCCAGTCACAGCACCTTCCTTTCCAGACCATAGCCTCTGCTTCTCTTCTCTCCTTCCTCCTAGGTTCTCCTTTTTTTTTCCAATTATTTTTTCTTTTTATTTTGGAATAATTTTAGATATACAGAAAAGTTGTAAAGAGAGAGTTCTCATATACCCTTCATCTGGTGTCCAGATTTGCTAACATCTTACACTGTCGTTTGTCAAAATAAGAAACCAACATTGGTATATTACTGTTAACTAAACTGCAGACTTGACTCGGGTTCCACTGGAGTCCTTGTTCGGTTCTAGGATCCAATTCAAGATACCACAGTGCATTTTAGTCTACTCCTGTTTTATACTCCCTTCTTCTTCTGCCTTTGCCCCTCTGCTAGCTGGGCGCTAATACGACAGAGAGAAAAGGACATACCAGAGTGCAGCTTCCAGGTAGCCCTCAGAGCAATCCGCCCACCTCAGGAATAAACTACATTACAATAATCATTTGAATTTTTACTGAATTATAGTTTTGGCCACTTCAGTAGCTTTAACTCCTGATTAAAATTTATGCTAAATGCAGCACTGACCTATATTGTGTGTTCACACTGCTCTTTTACACACTTGGGACCTAGAGGGTGAATTCTACTTGTCCTGAGCCTCCACAGCAGAGAAGATGTGCCATCTACACTGGGGGCAGCAAGAGGGTGTGCTCTAGAGTGGGTGACTGCAGAGGGCCCTAAAGAATACCCAGCAGCTCAGCATTCCCTCTCTGCAGGTTGGTAAGGTTGAGTGCTTGTCCAGAGTTCTGTAACTGCTAGATAAAGATCAGAAAGCTTTAGGGGTAACAGTTATAATGGAAATACTAATGTTCACAAACCAGTCACTTTCTGAGTGACAAGGGCCCTGCCTCTGATGAGAACTATCTAGCTTTATCAAAACAATGAACAAGTTTCTGAAAAAAAGTGACTTTAGCTAAAAATAAACTTCATCATCCTGTGACAAACCCCCCACTCATGCTGGGATATATCAGTTTTCTCTCCTTCCCCACCATTCCACCCAAGCATTCTTTGTTCCTGAGCCATCAAGTATTCATATTTTTGGATTATATTCATTTGCACACCAAATAAAGGCCTAATGGCATTTGCCAATAACATTATGTAGCACTTTCCAGGCAGCGGAGTGGTAATGAGGCAGGGGACACAAATTCCTGCACACACTGAAAAGGGTAAACAACATTCCTCACTGCAGGCTGTGCCCTAGCCCTAGGCTCCAGCCTTTCTGGGTCAGCTGCTGGCCAAAGAAAGACAGGGGAAAGAAGGGGAATGAATCTATGAAAGTGCCTCACCTCTAAAAAGAGGGAATAAATATGATCTCATTTGTCATTTCAAGACATGTGGCAGTCACAGGACATGGCCAGAAGATCTTTTCACAGGACAGCTGGGGTTCTCACTTCTGCCACCTACTGGCTGTGCAGTCAAGGGCAAGCACATGATTTGTATCAGCTTAAACTTCCTCAACTGTAAACTGGGACTAATGTAGGTTATTTCTCAAGACTGTTGTAGGGGAGTTCCCTGGTGGTGGTGTAGTGGCTTAAGGCTTTAGCGCTGTCAATGCTGCGGCCTGGGTTCGCTTCCCAGCCAGGGAACTACCCACATACCAAAAAAAAAAAAAAAAAAAAAAAAAAAGACTGTTGTAAGATTAAATAAATTACCATATGTCAAAAACCTTTATAAACTGTAAGATACTAAACAAGTGTAAGATATTATATTCAACTAGTATAGTACTTCACTCTCAGCAGGCACGTTGTAAATGCTGTCTAATTTCCACTAAGTTAGCATTGAAACATTCACATTTTGTCTCCTGTTAGGCTTCAAAACAATGTTTTCTTACCTCAACAATATCCCCAGGCACACAAATCCCTCACATAATGTTATGATTTATGTTACACTTGTGCTTCCTTATACCCAAAGAATCTAAATTCTCTTCTTTCCCTTGTCTCTTCCAATCCTTGTCTACAATGTCTTTATTTCCCTACCCTAGCCTCTTTTCTCCTTTTACCATAACCAGCAGAACCAGAAACATGGGAAAACCTCAGTCACCCTCCGCTTTCCACCTCCCACCTCTCCAGCATGTCCCCAAGCTTCAAGTTCTCCACACTCTTATTACAGAATTGCCTGATCTAAGAGCCAAGGAGACCCTAACAGACCCACGTGTGTGCCTGGGGCTTCAGCCACTCCCATCTCTCCTAAGAACTGCTCCCGAGCTTTTCTGCTCACCTGAAAAGCACACCAAGCCTGCTGGCCTGGGCTGTTACTCTGGTGGTCCTCGAAGGAAAACAGAGATGAAAAGAGAGAAGAAAATAACCAGGGGCTGGAGAGAAATCACTTTTTATAGTGGAGTATAGAGAACATCTCTGAAAGGGCAATTCTCCATGGCTGCTAACAATCAGTTAAGGTCAGAAAGTTGCCTAAAGCATTATAAACACGGCTGCCTTTTCCAGTGTAACTAACATCTCCACCCTGGAAGTGAATGGTACAGCCCTGGTGCCTACTTCATTTTCCTGACAGCAAAAGACAATAACCAGATACTAGCTGCTGGAGGCGTTTTCATTCAAAAGCCCAAAATGATGCTGTGACTTCCCATCAGCTTGACAGAACTCCTCTGCCAGGCAGGGGTTTAAAGGAAATCATTTGGAGCTCAGAAAATTAAATCAACATTATATCAACCTAATTTTCTCAAGACACTAATTCCAAGAGCCCTTTTGTGCTACCTGCTGATCCTGGAAAATGGGGAGGGAGACCTGGGAGAGAGAATAACGAATGACTGAAGGGGTCTACATGCCGGTTTTGCCAATGTGAAAAAGAGTTAGGGGGGTGGAGCTGGAATGTTAAAGAACTTGGAAAAGAAATTTCTTTAGTGAGTGGATCATCAGGGGGCCTAGTGGAAGGAGGGTGAGTGAAGTAGAAACAGGCTTGGGAACAGCTGGCTCCTGGCCCCTTCACTGTCAAAGAAAACTAACTTTCTAGAACTAGATAAAAATGCTTCAAAACCCTGAGAATGCTAGAATGAAATTTCCTTTTTTCTTTTTCTATCATCATGGAGCGTCTGTGTTCACAGAAATGAAGTGCAGCAGAGTAGAAAATCATTTCACTCTACCACTTCTTGAGAAGGGCTAAAGCCTGATAACCATGATCTCATACCAAGCTTGTTCAAAGAGGCAGGGACTTAAGTGGCCATATCTATAATCACAGATGTTAGCGGTGGAACAACTGTTAAGAGCCTTTTGGTGCTACCTTGGCCCTCTGGCAGGTTAGTAGGGCTAATATCAGAGATGAGTGAGCTGAGACTCAGAAGGTATGAACTTAAGTGACACTACCTGCGATGTAAGTGCTGCACTCCCTGTCTCCCTCACTGAACAACACAGCCTAGATTCTCAGACATCATGCTGGTTTTAAACAGATGAGTGAAAAAATCCAGATGCCCACATACCATTCAACTCTCAAACATTTCCCAGATTACTCCCGCCTCTTACCAGAAACACACCCACATCAGATGATGTCACAAGTTTCAAACTGGAAAATAAGCTCACCGGAAGGGGTGAATACTCATCCTTCTACTCTACCTCACCCATAGAAAGAAGGCAGGCTAAGATCCCTGGTGATAACTGGCCTCCACACACTGAGGAGCACAGAAAGGCTTTACCACCTTCCTAACCCTGCACCCTTACTAGCTCAAGTCTACCAGAATGTCCAGAACCTAAGTACCATGGGGAAAGGAATCACAACTATCTCATTCAAAATTATATTCCTGGTGCCTGGCACTGTACCTGGAAAATACATGTTTAACGCGTAAAGGAGGAAGGCCCATGCTCTAATTTGTGGCCTCACCTCTCTGCTCCCGAGGCCTACAGATGCCACAGCTGCTGACTGTGCCCAGAAATGTCACTTCTCCAGTGCTACAAGCCCACCTCCAACTGGACTGAACAACAGAATCTGCAGAGTTGGGAGCTAAAACTTTGGGCCTAAAGGCCTAGAGATAATGCTTATTGGGGCACTCCTGCGACCACACGAAGCACTGTGAGACCCTATATGAGGAGCTCAAAGCAGAATCTCTCTCTATCATGAAAATACATCTCTAGCAGGAATAATTGCATTACACAAATGGCAAATTCTGAGCCACTGAAAGCTTAAACCCATTTAACACTATGAATTTAGAAGCAGAGCCTTGTTCTCACCCCATAAGAGTCCCGAGGATTTGTAAAAATGCGATCAAACACAAAATCCATGTTAGCCATCTTCATTGCTGCCCTGCAACAAAGCAAGACAGAGAAGCACAACTCAGAACAGTACCAGACAAATGGAAAGTTGAGGCTCAAAGAAAGGTGGACCAGTCGGTCCACATCAGGGGAGAGGAGGGCAATGTCAGCAAACCTGTTCAGGAAGAAGACTCCTCGGATCATCTCATAGGGATTGGCCCGGGTCCGGGCTCGCCGCATCTCCTCCCCATCCAGGACATCAAATACACTCTGCCCAGAGAGAATCAGAACCTCACGGTGAGCATTATCCTCCAGGATGGGACAGGAGCCCAACTCATAGCCCTCCTGTTGCATCCCCACTCTAAAATGACCCACTGTGTAACCACAGACAAGTTGCTCAGTCACTCTGACCCTCAACTGTATCACCTTTAAAATGGTAAAAAATAAAATGTAAGCACATCTCTGGCACATGGTAAGTGATTAATAAAAGGCATCTGTGGTTATGCACCTCTTGGCATTGCTGATCATCACAGCAAATCTGTTTCTCCACTCCAGCAGCAAATTTCCAAGAGACCAGAGTTCTGATACTAAGGCTCACTCAACTGGGACTCTCGCAGAGAGAGGGTAAACAAACCAAGGCCAGTGTTTTCTGATGGCACCTACCACACTGTGGGGATCTCTTCTCCCTGCTCCAATTTTCTCTGAAATAAAAAAGGCTCACTTCACATGAGTACCAGACACTGTAAGTATATTCCCAACCCTCTGCTTGCCAAAAAAAAAATAAGCTCTGGGAAGTTGATCTGAGGCCTTGCTGCTTCTCCAAGCCATTTCCTCTTCAGTTTCCTTGGCTCATTCTGCCCCTGGCAATATGCTTCCTGACCCCAAACCACAATGTATCAAGGGGAGGCTAACATTCACCCAGAGTTAGGAGCCTCTAACTCACTATTGCATTCAATTTTCACAGCAACCCTGGTAAGTATTTTCTCCCCATCTTATAGATGAGGAAACGCAAACTCAAGAGAAGCTAAAGCAACTGGCCCAAAGTCACACAGCAAAAACGCTGCAAAATGGATTTGAATTCAGGTCTGACACTAAAGAATGACTCCAAACCTTTCATTACACCAGGCCTCCTCAAGTCTACAATGAACCAACCCAATGAGGTTAAGTGGATCCTTTCCTGGCTGCTAACCACAGGGACAGCACTACACTATAAGGCAGGACAGGAGGGAAAAAAAGATCACCTTGGAGAAATGTACAAGCTACATATCTGATCTCCAGTAAAAATATTACCTAAACTTCAGCCCTGCTCAACTGACTCTAAAGAATTGAAAAAGCCCAGCATAGCCCCTCACACCAAGTTTTCAACTCCAGCCACAAGGCCTTACCTTACACTGCAGCACGCTGTGAAGGAGTTCTTCACCACAAAACTCCGTTTCATCTTCAATAATCATCTTTCTCTACAGGGACAGGAAAACAATCAATAATGACCAAGTATGACTGCATTTGGGGGAATGAATGGAGAAACTAAGATTCCGAGTGAGGAGAGCAAGATGGGGTGTGAGTTCCCCAAAAAACATCAATCCCTGAGAGGTGGGAACAAGGAAATCCTAAATCCACTGGCTTTATTCCAGGTGGCTATGACATGAAGCAGCCCCCTGGGTGCTGTGACCGGAACACAATATGGATACAAACTTAGGGATGCTGAGGCTGAGACAGCAAGCAGGAAGGAGACATTCAAGTTGTCTGTACCTAGGGCATGGAGGCAGAAGGATGGGGACTGCCCCAAATGACAAGCCTGTCCTTCAACCAGAAACCCTCTTGCTCTGAGATGAATATGAAGGCAGGTTACCAAGCACTGACCTAGCAGTGTCACAGAAAACAAGGGTTCAAGGGAGCCTCACAGGGATGTCAAGTCCAACTTCGTGTCTTAGTGAGGTGACCTCTAAACCAACGATGCTCAAAGTTGGTGTTCTCAGGTTTTATACTCTTCAAAATCACTGTGGTTCCCAAAAAGCTTTTATTTATGAGGTTTATTATGAGAAATTAAAATTGAGAACATTTAAAAATATTTACTCAGTTTAAAAGAACAATATGTTAACATAACATTTTTATAAAAAGTAACTATAGTTCTGAAAAAATTTAGTGAGAAGAGTGGCATTGTCTTCCATTTTTGCAAATCTCTTAATATCTGGCTTAACAGAAGACACCTCGATTCTCCTGTCCACATTTGCATTCAATTGGTTGTGGTATCATATACCATAGCCTCCAGAAACCTCTACTGGACACTTGTGAGAGAATGAGAGTAAAAAAGGCAAATAATTTTTCAGTATCATCATGAAAATAACTTTGACCTTGTAGATCCTCTGAAAGTGTCTTGGAGATGCCCGGGTACTCCCACACTTTAAGAATTACTCTTCCATACTGATTTGGTAGCTATCTACTTTATTCTTACAATTTTCCAGAAAGAGATTAAACAAATTCCCTCTATAACAACTCCCTCATTACTTTCTGAGGAAGGTACAGTGTCTTTTCATCTACCTGGAACAGTGCCCATCAGTGACTAGAACATACACAGATGTATAATAAACTACTCTAAAAACCATCTGTGAGGAAGATAAAAGTTGTGCATTTTGTCTTGTTTTGCAAGTTAAATGACGAGGGGGAAAAATCCCTGTCTGCTACATCTCTCAGGGGCATATCTGTAAACCCCTTGACACACCCTCCTGACACAGCTTTATTCCTACCAGAACAGTAAGCTCCACATTTTTCACATGTGAGCATACATCCATGAGGTTGGACAATTAACTTCACGAACTCATCTTAGAAAAATTGCTACATACCTGATTGATGAATATCACTACGGTCACCTTCAAAGTACTCCCCTTGAAAAGCTATGCATAAATTCCAGTGCCTAGTCCACCCTTCAAAGTAATTTTTGAACTCTTTTTCTGGAATGGCTATCAGAGCTATTATTGTCTCCAAAATCTGACAATTAAGTACACGAACTTGCCTCCATTATGACAAGTTTATGACACCTTACTGAGTTGTTTGTACAGTGCTGCCAACATAAGCACACTGTGGCAAGTTCACAAACTTAATTGTTAGATTTTGAAGATGACAGCTCTGATGGCTATTCCAGAAAAAGAGTTCCAAAATTGCTATGAAGGGTAAATTAGGCACTGATGTCGGTGCATAGCTTCCCAAGGGAATTCCTTAGAAGGTGACCATAGTAATATTCAGCAATGAGGTATAGGGCACTTCTTTTAGGATAAGTTCACGAAATTAACTGTCCCACCTTTTACATACATACATACCAGACTTAAGAAGAAGAAAAGTCAGGAGATAAGTGCCAGCAATTCAGAGTACATTGTCCTGAAATCCTACCTTTCCCACAACCATCCAATCGCTCATTTCCTGAGTGTCAGGAATTTCAGTGGTACATTCTGGGAACCATGACACCTGCTCACAGGCACTGGGCTACAAACAAAAGAGAGGCAAGTAAATCAGGTAAGACAGACCCTCAGGGTTATACCCCAAGTCATCAGGGTCTCCCCAAAACAATCAAGAGGGACTCAAGAGAGAGAATGGGACAGGTCTGGGGAGCTAAGGCTAAATGCACTGGTTAGACATGAAAACTGAGAGCTAGAATTCTGAAGTTTAAGTTTTGAAGGCCAGCTCCAATTCAGGTTTAAATACCTCCCCAAACCTTCAAAGCATTTCATTTGTTCCAATATATTTTGATGAGTAAGTACTATTAACAAGGTGCTCCGAATGGAGTTAAAAAGACATGGTCCTTGACCCAAGAGGCCTACAATCAGAGCAGTGGGGACAGAGAGAAGTACATGTAGGATATGTGACTGTCATAAGGTTTTACCTCAGGAAGACTCAATGCAAGGAGTCTCACCTCCTGATATCTTTCGAAGTGTTACAAATAAACAGGATTCCTTGTCTATTCCTTCTAGGACAGAGCAGGAACTGGCATCTCTAATACTGCTTCCTCTTAATTTTTCAATTGTTTTCCTTAACAAGCTGAAACAGTGGTTTTTCAACCTGGCTAGATATTAAGGTCATCTGCAGTCTTTTTAAAAAGTACTGATGTAAAAAAAAAAAAAAAAAAAAAGGAAAAAAAGAAAGTACTGATGGCTGGGCCCCACCCTCAAAGTATATGGCTCTGTTGGTCTGAGGTGGTGACTGGGTATAACCACATTTTCAGAAGTCCCCAGATGATTCTAATGTGCAGCCAGGGGCTAAGTTCAGTGGGCTAGAGAGACACGGATTATGAGACCTAAACAGGTGGCTAACCTGCATGGCAGCTTTACACATTCCCTCCTGGGCAAATGCAGAGAAGAGATTCACCATTGCAAATTGAAGCAATGTGGTTAAAGGTAATATTACACGCTCTGAAAGGTATAAAATGGTATCACAATGCAAGGTATCAAGGGCAAGCCAACCACCATCAACAGAGAAAAAGTTTAAATGAAAAATTACTTAAGCCTTTGTCAATGAATCTGGCAGTGAATCACGGCTGCTCCCCTTGGTCAAATTCACCACCTTTAAGCATAAATGGTCGTGATTTATAAACTCTTAAAAAAAATAATAAAGAAACTCATATATACTTTGGATGCCCCTTTGGAGAGAAAAAGCAGACTCAATCTCCCCATGGAAGTCTGACGGTTAAGGATACCTGCAACGTGGACTCTGATAAAGTTTCCAATCTTGCACTTTACATTCCTGGCCTGCAGTAGTCACTGAGCACTCTCCTTGTGGGGACTCCAGGAATGGGATATTCACCTCAGGCCACCCAGACGCATCTACCTTAAAGAAGTGGCCACCACCTGATAGTTAAGCCAAACCCTTAACCAAAAGATAGGGCACTTTTTGTAAGAGGAAAAGCACATTATGGTAGATGGTAATTAGGACTGCCTTGCCTCAAAAAATTTTTTCAGTAGCTTGTCTCCATTAAAAGCAGAGATTTTATGGGCGAATTTTATATTTCAAATTTAGCAAAGTTACTAATTCTGCCCCACTGAGAGGAATGGGACTTTACTTGTTTTCACACAAGTGAGGACACATAAAGCACCAAGAACTTTTGAGGTAAAAACCTACAACTAGCACCCAATTACAAATAGTTTCCCTATTCTGCACTGTCTCATCTGCTATGCTGCTGGTCTTATCTCCTCACAATTACAAGGCAACAAAGCAGGACCACCCCAGAACCCATTAGTTCTTGGCCTGTCAGCATCTTACTCTGAAGTCTTATTAGGCTTTTATCATGCACAGGTTCATGGGAGTTTTTCCTCAACTGGAACATCAGAGAGACAAATAAAACATCAATTTTCCAGAGTTCAGAGCCACATCTGAAACTAAATTACAGTGACTATGTAGAAGACAGGACATTTGTGTGTTATTTTCTCTAGTTTCAACTTTATAATGGTAATATTTCATTACTACTTATAGGTGCTTTTATTATACCTACTCTGTGGAATAAGGTAGGACATAAAATAAATGAATAAAATTTCAACATTATTGGAGTTCCCTGATGGTGTAGTGGCTTAAGGCTTCAGCACTGGCGCTGTCAGCGCTGCGGCCAGGGTTCGATTCCCAGCCAGGGAGCTACCCACATACCAAAAAGAAAAAAAAAAAAAAAAAAAAAAAAATTTCAACATTATCTATGCCATGAAAAGGGATAATACCTTTTGGTATTCAGGGTTAAAACAACCTGGTACCCAAGTAGATAAGCAGATTAAACCCACAATAAAAAAAAAAGCCACATGGCATAAACAAACGCCTGTTTGAAAACAGGATGTCATAAACCTGCAGAGGTGCAAGAATCTTAGAGGGCAACTAACCCAGTCACTCACACAATGGGAGAGTAGGTTCTCACTGAATCCTTTCAGCAGACGGAACACACTACCTTGTGAGGTATCTTATTTTAGTCATCAGTGAAAAGCTGTACTGACTTATTAAAGTTCTTTGTGGAGAAAAACTCTGCCTTCCAGCATCTTCTACCCACTGATCTTAGTCCTATATAAAGAAACAGGAAACAAATCTACATCCTATGATATCCAACCCACCCCCACCCAAGTCTTCTGTTTTCCATTCTGGACATCCCCTATACCTTCCACGTAAGAAAACAGGTTCAACCCCACTAACCACCCTGATCATACTGCTTCTGGAGACTTCTAGTTTGTTAATATGGCTACTTAAGTGGCTTTCCTGCCTCTTCCCCCAAAACAGTTACCTCTGGCTCATCTCGCCAGTCCACGTTCAACTCCTGGTCAAAGCCTTGCAATGTCAGACCCAAGCCTCTTCGACCTTTCTGGTTAGAGGCCTCAACGATGTCCTTCCGACCCTGGCTGAATTTACCCAATCCCTCACCTTCCCTGAAGCCCATCTTGGCCTGAAAGAGAGAAGTAATGGAACATTTATATAAATAAACATAATAATAGAACATTTATATAAATACAGACATTTATTTAGACCCTATCATGTGCCAGACATTTTGGTAAACCCTAAGAAATATACAGGAGTAAAGCCTAGTTTTCCTTGAAGCCTGACAAAGAAAAGAAGCATAAATTCATAACTGCAGTGCAACTGTGGGCCCAGTGGCTACTTATTCTGGAGGTGAAAGTCTAGGGCAAACAGAAGTTGGATAAAAGAGAAGGGACCTCACAGCTATAATTAAAAGTACCAAGAGTACCTAATGAATCTCATTGGACATGTGAACAACTACCCTTCTAGCTAATGTGCCTCATTAAGTGAGAAGCAGACCTACAGTAGAGTTGATAAAGAGGACAAAATTTAAAATGGAACCACTTCAAGGAGCAATGTCTACCTGGCAAAACAGCCTTACCAGGCAAGGACAATGAGATTAACTGAAAAATCATTTCATGTAAAACTGAAGTTTGGAAGGTAAGACCCCAGACAGAATCATTTTTCTAAATGGCACAACTGTCTGTAAGGTCATGCTGAACTCTATAGAGTCACTGGGCCCAGTTACATACCCCAAAAATCAGAGACCTGAATCCCAAACCCCACAGATCCTCATCTAATAAAAGAAATCCAAACCTAAGATGATCTCATCCCTGCTAGAGAGTCTGTATTCCCTGTGGAAGGGGCACTACCAGGTCAAGAGCTGGATGGAATTCCTATGGTAGCCACAAATCTTTGCCCAGGTCAAAGAGGCTGACTGAGTCACAAACCTCCCCATCTTCCACTTCCCCAAGTCTGTGGCCCCAAAACTAGAATCCTGATTATGACTTAATAAGTGGCAGTTCTCATTCTTAAATAAATCCAACAGAAAATGGAGGAGGTCAACTATCATACTCCACAAGCTGGATGGAAGGCCAACTTGCATTTCTCTAACCTTTGCACACACACACTGAAGTTTGATGCAGAAAGTAAGCAGGTATTTCTAGTTACCTTCCCTGTGGTATTATCAGTAGAGTATGAAGTCTGGGAAGGAGAAATGGATCTTCTTTTGGGAGCAATACAGAAGGCTGTACTACTCCCATTTACTTTAGGTAGATGGGAGTGAGCAGAATTTTAGTCATTTCTTTTGAGATCACTCACTAGAGCAAAATTCAAGCACGAAGGCACTTTACGCATTGACACACGCCTATGTGTAGGGCAGCATGTGCACGTGTCCTCATAAGAATAATTCATTACTAAGAAGACCAAAGGGTGATCCAGCTCTGGACAGGACAGGAGAAGCAGGCCTGAGCACCACTTCCCCTTCCCATGGATTGGAATGTGACAGATGTTTCTATCAAAAAGGGGGCTATACTCTCTCTACTAAATTTCAGTAGCTGAAAGAAGGCAAAGGAAAAATTCATACCCTAGCTTTTCTTCTTCTCATACCAACACAATACAATCCCTTCTCTCACCCTGTTGGTAGAGCTTTAAAAACCCAACCCAAGTGCTGACATACCATAAGTTTCTGGGAGACACTGTTATACATGGAATAGCGAGAAGAAGTTCCCTCCACGAGGGAGTCTGCTCTGAATGCATCATCGAAAGAGTCGGAGCTGCGTTGCTTCCCCTCGGTTTCACTGTCGGATCCACTTAGGCTTGTGGTAGATACTGGAAAAGAAAAAAGGAAAATGTTTAGGTGAGTTATGGCACAAAATCGCCTCTTGAAGTCCAAGTTTCATTTATTCAACTAGTGTTCAATATATGCATTGCACATAATAAAGTTCATTAAATGACCCAGGGTCCAATGTGTTCTCTACCTTACTAACTGTGTAATTGCAGGCAAGTTACTCTTAATTGTACTTGACACACAATAGCAACTCAAAAGAATCAGTTAGTCTCGCTCATCCTTTCAATTTCTTCACCTACAAAACTGAGATAATAATACCTTCCCCATAGGGTTAAGATTAAATGAAATAATATATTTGAAAGGACACTGTTAACTATAAAATGTATTTATTGAAGATATAATTGTCAGACTAATGGTTTCTGATTGTTCAATCTTCTAGGTTCCTTTGTTTTCAGAATCCTCCAAACTTACAGGTAAGAGGGTGGCCTACAGCACAGGCACAAAGAAGAGCGGGCTCACAGGAAAGAAGAGAAGCAGGAGGGGAACAAATGGAAAGAAGGAAAAAAGAAGGAAGAGAAAGAGGGAGAGGAAGGGCAAGGAAGGGGGGAGATGCTCAGGCAGCAACACCAACTGAGGCAAAGAGTAGAGGAGCTGCACCTAAACATTCCTGGAGGGAGCTGGTGGCCCGAGTAAGCTAAGCCATTATCTTCATTGTCAACAATCTTGTTGCCAAAGGACTCCAAATAAGACCCACCTCAGCATGTGCCAGAAGTGGTGGGTTACCTGTCTCCTGGTCAAAAGCAGGATGATCAACAGTCTAGCTATCACTGTGACTTGCTCTTTCTCTCTTTTATAGCTACGTGAATCTCTTAACTTAAAAGCTATTTCAACTCAATGTAATTTTACTCAGGTAGTTTCTCAGGCAAACCCACCCAAATTTGGAAACAGACTATATCTTAAAAATTTGGTCTAAATAAATAAATAAATAAATAAATAAAAATTTGGTCAACAATTTCCGCATATTCCCACTGAAAATGGTATAACTGCCAAGCAAGGAGGAATACAAAATAGGAAGTGAGGAAGGTCATGTCCAATTTGATCCCAAGACTTGAGACGTTACATAGCCTGCAACAGTACTCGTACACAATCTCATTAATAACTTATTGAGCTTATTTAAGAATTAAATTTAAAAATCTGTTTTAAATTTATGTATATTGTTTTTCAAACATCTATTAGTTGTTAGGATATAAATACTTAGTAAACTGAACTGTTTGGTATTTATTTTGGCCTAGAGGCATAGTGATAAAAGTTATGGTGGCACTAAGAGTCCAAGACCCAAGAAAACTTGGCAAACCTCTGTTCCATGTATTGAAATGGATAGCTCACTCAGACACATTGTCAAATGAGTAACAGAACAGCTAGCCCATATGCATGAGCAATGAGCATGGCATCCTGTCCTGTGTATTAAAGAGGAAAAATAAGAATATATATTTTTATTTCTTATAACTGCAAAAAGAGCTTTTGGAAGGAAAAACATACAAGAAGTTCATTAAAAGCAATTACCCATACATTACCCAGGCACGGTGAAAGAACACTAAAATGATTAGCTGGAACAAGGGAAAAGTGAAAGAAGTAAAACTTTAAATTTTTATATCACTAGAATTTATACTGGGTATCTTTTTATCTATTTTTAAATTTATGAACCATATGAACTATTTATTCAAACTTAAATATTAAAACAAAGAAACAAACAAAAACAAAAACTGTCTTAGCAATGTGGCACAATTCCTTTAAGGAAGAAAGTAAGTCTCCGAAAAGAGATGTTGATGTCAAAGCTCAGCAGGTACTGAGGAAAGGTTCAGAGGGTAGCTGTGTACGACAATTCTTTATATACCCAGATGGTCACTAATTATTCAGATATTCATAACTTGAGGACTATGATACATCATAATTCTAAAGCCCATCTGCACTGATCCACTCATTTCCCTATGAGAACACAAACTCACCAAGGGTTGACATTACAGAAGAGCAAAGCCTTCCCTAGCACCCCAGGCCTGAGTCTCCCTTCCACTATGCTCTAGCCGCACCAGCGGTCACACCATCAGCACAGCACTCAGCACACTGCCTGAAAGCCAATTATTGCCACATGCCATTCCACTAGATGGGGTCACTCCTGGAGATCAGGAACTGTGTCACAGTCAACTTTCCATCTCTCATACCTGGACTGAGGCTTTCCACTTAACAGAGATTAAGTGCTTGCTGTAGTGAATTTAAAGGACTCTCACCAGTTGTCATCTTTGCTAAGCACCAACTAAGTGTACAGCTCCTTAAGATATTTCCTCTCACACCTCATATAAGTAGTGCAAGAGGTTCAACTCTCAGAAGTAAAAGGATGCCTGTCATTACACATCTATTCAAACCCACAGAGTATACAACACAAACAGCAAATCATGTAGACTATGGACTCCAGGTGATAATGAACTCTGGGTGATAATGATGTGTCAATGTAGGTTCATCAATTATAACAAAAATGGTGAGGTATGTTGATAATGGAGGAGGCTATGCATATGTAGGAACAGGGGCTATAGGAGATACCTTTGTACTTTCCTCTCAATTTTGCTGTAAATCTTAAACTGCTCTAAAAAAAAAGTCTTAAAATAATTTAGAGGTAAAACCACAAAACATTTAAGCATGAGGATGGAATACCTACATCCTTTAAGAGAACTGGACAGGCCCTGCCTCCCACCCCAGTAGGATGAAATGGGGCATTTGTCAGATATGTCAGAGTCCAAAACGTCAACATTGTTTAACAGATCAGACAACTGATCTGGTTCAGATCTGTTCTATAAAAGGTCCATGTTATATGCAAAGGGGTAATACCCAAAAGTAACAATCCTACACTCAGCTTAAAAATCCAATAGCTAAGATAAATATGCATCTTTTTAAGAATATGACATTTTACAAAAGAAAGAAAACACTGGTGAACGTGTGTGGAAAAAAAAATAGAATAAACTTAAAACCAAAATATCTGGCTCCTAAGTAGTCAGCAAGGAGGAATTTCGGTTGAGAATTCCTATATATGAGAGGCACCAAATCTGCCCCTTCCCCTTAAGGTGGCTACCCAATTCCCTTAATAAGGCAAAGACTTGTTTACATGGGTCAGACCAAAGCAGCACACATCACAGAGTGCTAGAGTGCCATTCAAAAGGAAAGACCCAGAACATTAACAATGAGTAACCATGGAAACTGAGAGGTGAAGTGGTATTTATTTTCTGTGTTTTCTATGTGAGAAATAATATATTAGTTTGAAAATTAGGGTTAAAAATAATATAGCTATAGAAAAATAAAGTACCATGTAAGCCTTGGGAAGAATTTAGTTCCTTTCCAGAGAAGTCTTCAGAGGAAAGCAGATTTTAGGGAAAAGACCTCGAGTGGCTAGACTAAACCTGAGCCTTTCATCTATTATTGTATCTTCCATGAGGAGGAGAGATGTGTGGTCTGCAACAACATGCCCACATACTAAAGAACCACCCTCCGTTTCAAAGAGCAGACTCTCTTCACTCAGCTGCTTCCATGCCTTCAACCTGTACTGCTTACTGCAGAAGAGGGGGTGCCAGGAATGTGGGCAGCTGCCTGAGCTCAGCCCTAAAGTTTCCTTTGGGGCAGCCCAGGGACGCAGGGTCCTGATTAACCAGAAGATATAGTGTGAAATAAGATGTTTATTCCTTTCACCAGCACCCTAGGATTCATAGGTCTACCTATGAAAAGGTTAGAAAACCCTGGTTTCCTCTTCAAAGGGCAGTGTGCACTTGGTCAAGCTCTTGGAAGTTGCTAGCAGTTAGGTTTGCCTGAAGACCCCATTAATGGGCACCCATCAATATACTATGAGTATCATTACTGAGCACACAGGGTTCCTGCCACTCTCAGATCTCAGAGAGAGATTTTTTGTTTTATCTTTATAACATTTTTGGACCAAAATGACAGAAAGAACCAAATTTGGGTGGAAGCCTCATTGGGCAAATCAATGGTGACCTTAGTGCAAAATTCCAATGCCAGACTCTGGCACAAAGATCTTTCACCCTATTCCTCTTCCCTAGGTGTTACCTAATATACAGCTGTCCTGTCCAGGTTCTGAGAATGAGGGTGATAGAAGCTCAAATACTACCCTACTAGGTATTTCCTTGTGAGACAAAGAAGTAAGCTGGATAACAGATTGGCCTTATTTCTGTCCTTTATTTCATGTATTTGCAGTCAAATCTTAGCCCGACATGATTTAAGACGAAAGTTCCCTAGGTTAGTACTGATGTCCACAGACTACCACAATCACTACTCATCTTCACCCCTGGGATGTTGGAGCCACTCTTCAAATGAAACAGAAACAACTGTTGTGCCTGCAGTAGAAACTAAAAAGGTGATTTGGCCTCCCAAGACTGGTAACAATTTAGCAAATACTGAACAGACAATCTTGTAATGAGGATATAAATTAACAGGAGTAATTAGGTCAGTCTATTAAAATCATTAGTTTCATTAAGAACTTGCCAAAGCTGGATGGCACTCCCATTTACCTCCCCAGGAGCTCACCTTCTAAAACCTACCAGGAAAGCCCAAAAGATTATTTAGAGTTTTCATTTAAGATGTCTTCTCTACTGAATAGAAGTCATTACTCTTAAGTCATTTTAAAGAAGAAAGGTTCACTTTATAGAAGAATCAGGTTTTCCATCTACTGGCAAAATCTTTCACATGGCAATAGAACAGTAGGGCAAATATGCCAAAATAGAAGTAACAGTGACAAAACACAAGGAGAGGCAGATTCAACCACTCATGGCCAAGGTGAGCAGCACAAAGACACAGAAGAATAAATTTTGAATTTTAATAAACATCCAATCCTGACTAACAATTGCTGTGGAATACACTCATTCCTGTTTAAACACTCAATTTCTCCTTCATGCCAGACAAATGGTAACTCGTTAGAGCAATTTAAACAGATACCGATAAAGGAAGTTTTTGATTAAGGTCATGAATCTGGGCTGACAGGAAAGCAATGGTGTTTCAGGGAAAATAGCCTATTTAGGGAAGAATGAAACCTGGTAGAAGGGAAGGAACTTCAGTGTGATGCAGGTGAAGGACCCTAGCAACTTCCACAGGAACATGCTGTGGGAGTCCAGACTGGCTGCACAGCTAAGGAGAAAAGGAAATTGTTTTGGGGTCTATACCAGTTTCCCTGTAAGAAACAACCAAAAAGAACAAAATGACCTTCATCTGTCTTTCCTCAATTCAAAAAGTTGTTATTTAATAGCAAATTTCCAAGAGTTTATTGAAAATGCCTCAAATTCCCCTTAAAATACTCAAAAGATCATAGGATGCTACAGTGGCCATGACAACATCTCTTTTCTTCTTTTCTCTGGTCAGCTGTCAGTCTCTGACCTAGCAATGCAGCTACCTTGTCAATAATGTAAAATAAACAAACTGATTAAATTAAATAGATCTATTAATGAGTCATCACATTGATCTAGCAGAGGAAGCACAAATAAGGCCCAGACAGAAATAGTAACTACTGGTTTTTTGTTCTTCTAATTGTATTCCCTAAAGAGCATTTTTCAATCATCCATGTGAACAGCAAGTCCAGATAGAAGTGGTTGGAACAAAAGGAAACATACCTGGTTTAAGGCCATGACCTGAATAGGAAAGCTGCATAGAAATCTCAGGGGACATGTAGTTTCTGGCGAGACAGTAAACTACCAGGGTACACTATCCAGGGATACCTTAGAGGAGCCAACACAGAACAGAGATGATATAAATGCTAAATACTTAATGAAATGATCTTTTGGAGGCTGGAAGAGAGAGGGGCAAAATTAAAGAGGTGAAGCATTTTAAGCTTCTTGGAAAAGATACTACCGTTGCCTTCTATCAATTCTATTCAGTAAATATTCACTTAGTATGTACTTCATGCTAGACATGGGGTTGGGGGTCAGGGGGTACAAGACGCAATCTCGTTGATGAAGACACCAGACTCTAGTCCTCAGAGTTTCTGTATTAATGTGGAACTGCTCCTTCCTAAAGTAAGCTGACCCAGGCAAATCTAGCCATGTTTACTTGCTTCGCCTCCTGCCTCATTTTCTGCAAATGAAAGGGACCAAATGGCCTACTGCCAGATGCATACAGTACTGGACACCTCTAGGTTTCCATTCTGTATACACAACAGCAACAGTCAATCCTGAATCATATGGTGCTATTTCCAGAAAAGGTTAAAGCTATTTGGTACAATTAAAGGGAGTCTGTGAAGGGGAGGGAGAAAATCTCAACCCACAGTCACATTTTTAAAAGCTTGAAATTTAAATCAGACTGGTTCCCTTGAAAGGTCCTTACCCATACACAAGGACTGTCTGGAAAGTATCCAGCCAAGTAATATGAAAAAGAGAGGCATTTATGGCTGGATTTTTCTAGAGGGCCCTCGTAAACATTTACCTCTGTCTACCTGGGAATTGTCCTCTCCTTACTTCAAGGATATGATACTTGAGAGCAAATGTCCCCAAGATCCACTTGGAACTAGATACCACCACCTGGGTGTCATTTATTCCCCCAGGCACACTCTCCCTTTCTCCCTTGTAGGTCCCTCTCTCCTAATACCCCTGAGCTCTACCCAAGCTGCTCAAATCCCACATAAGAGCCAGAACTCACTTTCCTCAAGAATCTTTAGGGGACTTCCCTGGTGGTCTAGTGGCTAGGTTTCAGCACTCTCACCCCTGCGGCCTGGGTTCTCTAGAACTGCACCAAATATGTTTTTACCTTCCTACTTAGTAACCTTAGTTACATATAGGCTTTCTCACCTACACTAGAATTCACCGTGACAACTTTAAAGGCACACAAACCTCCACACACAAGGTTATAAGAGTCACTTATCCAGCCAGGACCATAGCCACACCAAGTGCTTCATTAGCTGTACCAGCTGCCAAGCTTCTCCTCTGTGGACCAGTTTCTCAGTACAGCTGATGAGTAACTGCCCTTCAATTAGCCTACCACTTGTGAATAAATTGTATTTTCTACCATCCTCAAAGGATGCTTTACACCCATTCATTACTAATCTGTTATCAAATTTCATTTCAATTTACCAGTGATCCAGCTGATGATCCAAAATGTAAGACAGCTGGTATATGGGGTTAAAAAGTGTTCCCCAAAAGGTCATGTCACCCAGCACCTGGGAACATGACATTTGGAAATTGTAGATGTAATCAAATGAAGATGTAATCAAATACTATATTATGGTGGCCCCCTAATCATCAATGACTGATGTCCTCATAAGAGGGAAATTTGAACACAGACACCTACAGGGGCAGAGACTAGAGTTATCCTGCTATAAGCCAAGGAACACCAAGGACTGCCAGCAACCACCAGAGGCTAGAAGCGGCAAAAATTATTCTTTCCAAGAGCCTTAGGAGAGAGCATGGCCCTGCTGATACCTTGATGTCAGACCTCTAGACTCCAGAATTGTGGAGAATAAATTTCTGTTGTTTTAACCCACTCAGTTTGTGGTTAACTGGTTACAGCAGCCCTAGGAAATAAATACAACTGGCAAATCAAGGTAAATGCTACTTCTAATTGCTTGGTATTTGAGGCAAGCTCCTAGATTCTTCACCATTTCTCACAGGAAGCATCTGTGGAAACCGTGAATGTCCATAACCCTAAAAACAGGCAAAGCGAAATGCTACTTTCAACCAGATCAGTGAAATCTTTTAAGCTTAATGTAAACAGTGAATACAGGAATGTTCTAATTCGTTTGGGTGTTTCTGATCACAATTGCTGAGGAAACAGAAAACAGAATGCAAAAACCTGAGGGAAATGAGGCTAGATCACCACAGCAAACAGCCTCAGGGTTACTAAAATCTATTAGAAGCACGGAACACCTAATGGTCACCACTATAGGCATACCTCATTTCACTGTGCTTTGCTTTACTGCACTTCACAGATGTTGCATTTTTTTTTTACAAATTGAAGGTATGACCCTCCACCAGCAAAATGATTACAACTCACTTTATTGCAGTGTTCTGGAACCAAACTCACAGTATCTCTGAGGCATGCCTGTACTTCCACTTGGTTTATGGCAGCAAAAGAGTGCCACCTACTGAAGGACCGGCAACAGGACCGAGGCTTTTCTGTAAAAATTCCAGTTTTTACTTAAAACAAGTTCCCCACTCCTATTAGGAGAATGGCAGAAGAGAATCTACAGCTAACTTCTCTCTATAAAATTTGCCTAATTTTCCTCAAGGGGCAGTGGACTGTATTCTGTCCAATCCAGGCCCCAGGAATTCAAGTAACCAGAGGACCAGTGGCCTCAAGACTACATAGGCAAGCATACCTTTTGCTGCATGATTGACAGAGGAGAGAGGTTCATCATCAGACGTAGAGCTGAGGCTTAGGGCAAGCTCTGCAACTCTTTTCTTCTGTTTCTTGATAGGGGCAGTGCATTCTGGATCATTTCTCCTCTTCATTGTTACTGCAAACCATAAATCCAGATAATCAGTTGCTCATGTCAGAGCCATTAAGATCAGAGCAGGGATTCCAAAGTATAAATCACAAATGGGATAAGATTTGGCAACCCCCAACAACTTCCAGCGCCATCACTTGAATAGCCTCTTCCTCAAAATGAGGTCCAGGAAGGATACAAGCCAAGCATCTTTGGTTTTCAAAAATAGCAGTTAGTTTTATTAGAAAATGTGGTACTCACAGACCCAGATGCCTCTGAGCCATTGGTGTCAGATACCAAAAAGTCATGGATCAACTCCACAAGCCACAGGGGGAAAAACGCCTTGGGTACTTGTTATTCTATACTGCCAATGCAACACTGGTCATGTATGACAATAATGTACACTTGAAATTTATTATGAAACCTAATGAATATTAACCAATATTTCCAAGGTGAAGGGGCCATCCCAAAATGATTGTTCCAACACTTATTATATACCAGGATGATTAACAAATTACATAATAACTGTTTTTGGTTTATTTCAAGATGTTTGAAAACATGAAAGAATTGGGAAAGTTTTTAACTAGAGTAAGGAATGGAAGCAATAGCTGACTTAGGACTGAGGAAATGAAAGAGTGGGAAAGTTACTGGGACTGGAGGTAACCATAGCATAGGACTCAAGTACAAAAACAGTAATTTTAATAGGACCCCACCTCTACAAAAAAAAAAAAAAAAAAAAAAGGAATGGAAACAGACAAGAAATACCAGTCACCATCATCCATGCCTATGGGTAGGGGCATGAGAGGGAAGTATGAGGGAAAAAATGAGATGGAACAAAGAGATTATGAGATCCTGAAATCTTAAAAAAATGGTCAAGGTGAAGAGCAAGGAGAGTAGGAGTGAATACAGTGTGGTTTACTCGTATACACAACTTACTGGCCATTAAGAGGACTCAGGGAAAAAAAGGACTCAAAACATAGGAGTAAACAGGTGAGTGACCAGCTGGTCTGCAATCCTAGGTGAAGGTGAGGTTCAGGGGCACAAGAACAAGCTTATAGTATGGATCAGAACAGCACGTGAGCAATAAAATCCAAAGATACCACTGCTCCTGTCAACTTCACAAAACCCTGAATCACATGTTTCACTTCTCTCCAGCTCAAGGATGAGCAAATCAACCCAATGCATAATCTCATCCTTCCTAAGGCAGCCTCTAACTAGGAACAGGCAGGAGCTCCCTGGGGCAGTAAGAAGAGAAGTGATTGAACAACTACAAGACCAAGCTGAGACACATCTCAATTAAAACCCCGGTCTTCCCCACCTCCTGCCCGCCAAAGGTCCGTAACAGGAACAAAAAGGGTCGGTCCTCTGATTCTTAAAGGCTCTGGAGGAGACTGGAAGTCGGGGAAACTCAATGTGGACAGTGTTGGGGCAGGTGCAAGAAAAAGGAATAGTGTGAAAAGCAGGAGATGCTGATGCTTCTCTCCAAACCACCTTCGATTTGAGCCTTCCAAACCGTCTAATCCAACCCTCTCATTTTCCACTGGAAAAAACTGAGGCCCTAAGAAGGGAAGGCCGCCCAGCTAACTAGTGCCCAGCTCAAGTGACCTGCACAGGCCAAAAGAACTGCTCTAGCAGAGAACTTCTAAATAAAAGGCGGAAGGCCTGGTTCTACCTGCTGCTACCCCAGGGAGGGGTTCAAATCCCTTCTCAGCACTCTCTCCTTGGGCCTCGGTTTCGCACTGCCACCCCTATTCATAGAGGAAAGAGATGAGCTCCCATCTCCCCGAACCAGTCTTTTCATTTGAAGATAACGTGTGTGTGAATGTGTGCGCAGAGACGTATGTCAGCGGCAGCTCGGGCTCCGGGGAGCTGCAGGAGCGAGGTGGGGGGAAGGGAGGAAGGGAGAGAGAAGGGGCAAGGAGGCGGCAAGGGTTAAGACCGCGGGTGGGGGCCGAGGCGGCGGTGGAGGGGAGGATGCCGAGCCCGCGCGCCCGCCCGCTCGCTCCCCCCGGGCCGCGCGTCGGCACTCACACTGAGGGGAGAGGGCAAGCTGCCAGGGAGCGGAAAGGCAGGGGGGGGTCAGGCTGCCGCTACCGCCGCCGCCGCTGCCGCCGCCTCCAGGCCTGGCCCTGACGCTGCCAGAGCCGCGGGCTCCTCCCTCAGTTTCGTTTCCCCATCCAGCCCGGGTCCGCCGGCCTCGCTGTCGCACTCAGGTCCCGCCCTACGGGCAGCGCAGCTTGATGACGTCACGGGGAAGCCTGCTCCCTCCGCAGGCCCAGGTTCCCGCCCCAGGGAAGGCCGCTCCAGTTCTGGTCCGCCCCACCCCTGTAACTCGGGCAGTCCAAGGCGCCTGCGCGGAAGAGTCAGCCGGGAAAGGATACAAAAGCAAGAGCAAGGATCGAAAAACAAATACTATAAAAATTAAAAGAGCCAAATGCCGTCATATCATTTAATTTCATTATTATCTTCATTTTAAAGATTAAAAATAAGGTTTCTTTAATTGTTAAGTTTATTGGGGTGTCTTTAATTAGTAAAAATTACATAGGTTCCTGGTGTACAATTCTACAATACATCGTCTGTGTGTTGTATTATGAAAGAACAAGTTTAAAGAGTTAGACGGTAAACTCGTGGAGGGCAGAAACCAGTCTCAATATTCACTGGTACTTATTATACCCAACATCCAGCATCTAGTACATCCTCAACAGATGTTGAAGGTCAGTAAGAAAGAAGGAATACTAATTTTGGTATGTTACCATATGGACACAGATGGCTTCCCATCCGAAACCCCTCTTCTAATTTTTCAGGCCAATATGGCCAACAGTCTGCAGAACTTCCTCAAGTCACTTCACACCCAAAATTCAAATCTGACTTTAGTTCTCCCACACCACCATTCTTTCTATTGATCCAAACAGAAAGCTTAGGAGGCTCCATCTCCTTCACTTTCCAAAGCCTCCAATATACACTTCATTGAATTCACCTCCTAATTATTTCTCAAATCTATTCATTCATCTCCATCCCAATTGCTGCTACCCATGCACTTACCATCTTTCACCAGGATTTCTCAGAAAAATCTCTAAATCATAGTATCTGTCTCTAGTCATGATCCTCCAGTTCATTGTCCATAAAATGAAAGTGATTTTTAAAAATTTTTTTCTGATTCTGTCACAACCCATCAATAATTAAAATTCATCAATGGTTTCCCATTTCTCTTAGGAAGAAGGGAAATGTTCTTAACATGGCCACAAGACTGTCTGTCTTATCTGACCCTTTCCTCAGTACTGCCTTGTCCCTTTTTTCTCCTTATCCTGGTTTTCTCTGAGTTTCTGAACCATGCCATATCTCTTAGGGTTGACTCTCTTGCCTGGATCACTCCTCCCCCTTCTTTGCTTGGCTACTGTCTACTTATCCCTGATGTCTCAGTTTAGTGTCCTTATGTCTCGAAAATTTTCCTGACCCCACATTTCTGAGTTGGGAGTCCCACCCCTGAACTCTATGTCCTTCCACTATCAAAGCACTTACCTGTTGATTCATCTGCCTCCTGCACTCAGTTTGTGAACTATGTACAGGAAAAGTTGGGTCTCTGTGTCTGTATTAAATCTTTAATAAAGTGGCTGGTAGTAGGTATTCAATACACATTTACTAAATCTATGAAAGTATGGAAGATTAATGAAGGTGAAGTGATGTAGTTAGGAAGTACCAAATGAGCATTTAAAACAGAGGGCTCTTTCATTCTAAAGCTGAGTGTCTTTGTACTTCACCAGTGTTTCTTCACAATGTCATGCCTTGGACATCTTTTCTAATCTTATAAAGCTTCTGGGCCCATTCTCAAAATAATTCAAAGAGAATGAAATAAATGTACAGGATAACAAAGGAAATTAATCATATTGAAACACAGTTAACATATTTAACAAATTGTGTGATTTGTTTTTAATTTTAATATGAAGCATTAAATAATAAAATACATTTAAAATATAGAAAAGTTAAAGTTTATTTCTTAATATATATGAGTGAATCCAATGAATACTGCTGCAACAATCAGATAAACGCATAGGGGAAAGGTGAATCTTGATTCCTACCTTACACCATTTGTAAAATTAAATCACAATGTATCAGACTTTAAAATAAGAGCTAAAATGATAAAGCTTACAAAGGAAAACATAGGAGACTATAGCTAACAATACTGTATTGTATATTTGGAAGTTTCTAAGAGAATAGATCTTAAAAGTTTTCAACACAAGAAAACAATTGTAACTATGTGAGGTGATGGATGTTAACTGAACTTGTTAATCATTTCCCAATATACGAGGTCAGACAATTAATTTCTCGAACTCATCTTAGAAGAAGTGCTGCGTTCCTCAATGCTAAATACCACTACGGTCACCTTCGAAGCAATTTTGGAACCCCTTTTCTGGAAAGGCCATCGGAGCTGTCAGCATCCCCCAGATCTGACAGTTAAGCTTGCAGACTTGCCACCGTGTGCTTATGTTGGCAGCACTGTACAAACAACTTGGTAAGGTGCCAACATAAGCACACGATGGCAAGTTTACGAACTTAATTGTCAGATTTGGGGGATGCTGACAGCTCCGATGGCCTTTCCAGAAAATTGCTTTCAAGGGTGGACTAGGTGCTGGTTTCGGTGCATAGCTTCCCAAGGGGAGTACTTTGAAGGTGACCATAGTGAGCATTGAGGAATGTAGCACTTCTTCTAGGGTGAGTTTGAGAAATTAATTGTCCAACCTCATATACATATATCAATCATTATGTAGTTCACTTTAAACAAATACAATGTTAAAGAACGAACGTAGGAGAATATCTTTACAAACTTGGAATAGGCAAAGATTTTTTACATAGGACCCAGAGAGCATTTATCAGAAGAAAAAATTGATAAAACAGTGTCTTGCCAATGACCAAGGCCACAGCAGTTCGCATTGGATCCCAGCAGACTGAAGAAGAATCAAGAAACCACAGGCAACTTAAACATAGCCTTTATTCCAGAAGTGAGCAGCAACGAAATGGCATCCAAGAGTCAGCACACAATGGAGCATGGTGTCATCCCCAAGAGTCCCATTCCCTTATATAGGCAGGAGAACAAAAGTGTCAGGTCACCAAGAAGCAAGCACATAAAGTGCCCAAACAACAAAATGGCTGCCACCTGGAAAAGCACAAGTCACAGTTACATAACAGGTGTACATCATTATGGTGAAGTGTGGTGTGAGAGCCTAACTTACTCCATTTGCCCCACGAACAGACTTCATCAAAATAAAGGATTCTGAAATTGATAGAGATATAGTCACAATGGCAGAGTAGGTAAACACTGTGCTTTCCTCCTTTCACAACCATATCAAAATTACAGCTAAATTACAGAAAAACTGTCATTCAGAATTGGCTGAAGTCTAGCTGAACCAAAATCCTGCAACTAAGGACATACAGAAGAAGCCACCTCAGTACTGGTAGGAGGGGCAGAGAGGCAGAACAGGTTGATCCCACACTAGTGTGTGACCATTAAAAATTGGAAGGAGGGAGTCCCCTGGTAGTGTAGTGGCTAGGCTTTGGCACTGTCAACGCTGCAGCCTGGTTCGATTTCCAGCCAGGGAACTACCCACATAAAAAAAAAAAAAAAAAAGAAATAATAAATAAAAATTTCTTCAGGGAGTTCCCTGATGGTGTAGTGGCTTAAGGCTTTGGCGTGGTGCTGTCAGCGCTGCGGCCTGGGTTCGATTCCCGGTCAGGGAGCTACCCACATACCAAAAAGCAAAAAAAAAAAAATTGGAGGGAGTTCCCTTGTGGTATAGTGGCTTGGGGCTTCAGTGATGGTGCTGTCAACGCTGCAGCCTGGGTTCATTTCCCAGCCAGTGAACTACCCACATACCAAAAAAAAAAAAAAAAAAAAAAAAAAAAAAAAAAAAAAAAAAAAAAAAAAAAAAAAAAAAAAAAAAAAAATTGGAAGGAATATCTCAGCTGCAGAGGAGTAAGGAGTCCCAACCCCACACAAAGATCCCCATCCCAGCGTTCCAGGGCCTGGAAGAGAAGCCCCCATAACTTCTGGCTATGAAAAATCATTGGAGATTGTGGCTGAGTGCGATAGAGGGTGGCTACAGTTCCAGGTTCTCCTCAAAAAAAAAGCCTGCACATGGACTTACTTGCTAATGTACTCACTTGCTCAGAGCTCCAGCACTGGGGGAGCACCTTGAAAGGTGCCAGGGACATACAGGGAGGAACTGAATTGTCTGCTTCAGGGCAAGGGCTAGAGGGGCAGCTTTCTCCCAGATGGAGGAGCTGGTGGAAGCCAGTTTCTTTGTTGAACCCCATTCACTCCTGGTATACAGAGACAGGACCTTATCTGAGTCTCCATCAACCTGGCTAAAACCATTCATTTGTCCTAATTCCCTGAGACACCGCCTCATCCACCTTTTGGCACACCTAACCCACTTCCAGTGGCTTTTCCGTGGGAATGATCTGCCTTGGCTCATGCTGTGGACTTTCCTACAATCTCTCAAAGGTTCACAAAACACAAACGAACAGCATCTGGCTTCAGCATGTCCCATCCCTCTGGCTGAGCAGCCTTAAGCCTGACACTAGCAAAAGACATCCTTGGTTCACATCTTGGCCTCTTGAGGCACTTCCAAGTCCAGCACCAGTGGTGGCCATTTACAGATTGCTTTGTGGCTAGTGCCAGGTGACCCTAGGCAGGGCACAGGCTGTGACTGAATTTGGCCTGCTATGGGCCCCTCCCAGGTGACTCCAGGGCTGGCACACCCAGGGACCAGCTTTGAACCAAGCTGGAGCATCATCCAGCCACCTCCAGGAATGATACACCTAAAGGGAAAACAGGGCAGGCACTAGAGCCTTAAAGTGAATCCTGCTCTGTGGTATTAGCCCATGTACAACAGTTCCTCTGTAATTACAGGCAGTCCTCACAACCAATGAATCCCAGGATCAATACCTCCCACTGATTTGCAAACAGAAACCAAGGCTCAACTAGAACAGGAAGGTATACACAATTTACACAAGGGACACTGGCTCAGGTGACAGAAAAAGAGTGCCACTGAGCTCCATAGCACACCTACTACATAAGGCCACTCTACTAAAACCAGGAGGCATAGCAGCCCTACCTAATACATAAAAACAAACACAGAGAGGCAGCCAAAATGGAGAGACAAAGAAACATGACCCAAATAACAGAACACAGCTCCAGAAAAAGAACTAAAGAAAACAGAGGCAATCTACAAGATGCAAAGTTCAAAACACTGCTTATAAGGATTCTCAATGATCTCAGGGAGAACTTCAACAAAGAGAGAGGAAACATGAAAAAATAGAGATGGAAAACATAAAAGAGAACCAGTCAGAAATAAAGAATACAATAACTGAAATGAAGAATACATTAGAGGGAATCATAGATTAAATGAAGCAGAGGATCAAATCAGCAATTTAGAAGATAAGGTAGCAGAAAACACCCAATCAGAACAGGAAGAAAAAAAGAAAAGGAAAGGAAACAAATCCAAAAAGTGAGGATAGTTTAAGGAGCCACTGGGATAACATCAAGCATACTAATATTCTCATCATAGGGGTACCAGAAGGAGAAGAAAGACATCGAGGAATTGAGAACCTATTCCAGGAAATAATGATGTAAAGCTTTCCTAACTTGGTGAAGGAAATAAATATACAAGTACAGTAAGTGCAGAGAGCCCCAAACAGGCCCACACCAAGGTACATCATAATTAAAATGGCAAAGGTTAAAGACAAAGAATCTTTAAAGCAGCAAGAGAAAAGCAGTTAGTTATCTACAAGGCAGCTCCTGTAAGACTGTCTGCTGATTTCTCAACAGAAACTTTGCAGACCAGAAGGGATTGGCAGGAAATATTCAAGGCTATGAAAAACAAGGACATACAACCAAGATTAGTCTACCCAACAAAGCTATCATTTAGAATTGAAGGAGAAATAAAGAGCTTCCCAGACAAGAAAAAGCTAGAAGAGTTCATCAACACCAAATCAGAATTACAAGGAATCTTAGAGGGACTTCTTTAAGACAAAAAGAAAAGAAAAGATAAAAAACATTGTGGGGCAAGTGAAATAGCTCAGGCTTTCTTGCCTGGAGTCTGTCAGTAGGATATGCCTCTGTTATGTAACTGTGACTGGCACTGTCCCAGGGGCCAGCCATCCTGTTGTTTATGGGCCTTCTGAGCTCACCCTTGACAGCCTGCCACCTTTGTTCTCCTGCCTGTATCAGGGGATGGGCCTCTGGTGGGAGGGCAAAGACCAACTGGAGGAGAGGAACTGGAAGGATGAATAGAGATGAACTGGAAGCTGACTGTGGGATTGAACTGAGAGCCACCTGGGGCAAGAGCTGGAGCTAGAGCTGGAGCATGCTATGGGACATAGAGCTATGAGCTAGTCATGGACTATGAGCTATTGAGAGGAAACTCCCAGATGCCACTTGTTGCTGCTCTGCTTCTGGAATAAAGGCTATGTTTAAGTTGCCTGTGGCTCCTTGATTCTTCTTCTGTCTGCCCAGATCCAATGCAAGCCTTCCTGGCCTCAGTCATTGGCATTACAAATGTGAATAATAAAATGTCAATAACTACATTACCAACAATTACTTTCAATGTAAATGGGCTAAATATTCTAGTTAAAAGACAGGGTGGCTGAATGGATAAGAATACAAGATCCTTACATATGCTGCCAACAAAAGACCCACTTCAGATCAAAAGACACACACAGACTGAAAGTAAAGGGATGGGGAAAAGATATTTCATGAAAATGGGAACAATAACAACCATAAAGCTGGGATAAGCAATATGTATACCAGACAAAATAGACTAAAACAAAGCCTATAACAAGGGAAAAAGAAGAACCCAGTAATCCCACTTCAGAGTATTTATCCTAAGAAGCACAAAACACTACTTCAAGGGGATGGGTGCACTCATATGTTCATTGCAGCATTGTTTACAATGGCCAAAATGTGAAGGCAGCCTGGTTGTCTGTAGATGGATGATTGGATAAAGAGAAGATGGTACCTATATACAATGGAATATTGCTCGGCCATGGAAGGGAAGGATTCTTGTCATCTGCAGCAGCATCGGTGGACCTGGAGGGTATTGTGCTGAGTGAAGTATGCCAGACAGAGAAAGATGCAATGTAATTTTGCTTATATGTGGAATATAAAAAAACAAAACAAACAAATAAAACAGAAACAAACTCATAGATAGAGAGCACATTTTGAGGTTTGCCAGTCAGGAGGGGGTTGGGGATAGGTAAAAAAAGGTGAAGGGATTAAGATGTTTAAATTGGTTGTTAAAAAGTAGTTATGAGAATTTAAAGTAAAGCATAGGGAATAGAGTTGACAATATGGTAATAACTATGTATAGTGCCAGGTGGGTACTAGATTGGACAGGGGAATCACTTCTGAAATTATGTAAATGTCTAACCACTATTTTGCACACCTGAAATCAATATAAGATAATATTAAATGTCAACTGTAATTTAAAAATTTAAAAGGTGAAAAAGGTGAAGGGGAATAAGAGGTTCAAATTTTCAGGTATAAAACAAATAAGTCATTGGGATGTAATATACAGCATAGAAAATATAGTCAATAATATTGTGGTAATGTGGTATGGTGTCAGATGATTGCTGGACTTAACATGGTAATCAGTTCTTTAGGTAGATAAGTGTTGGATACCTATTGTTTACACCTGAAACCAATATATAATATTGTATGTTATCTATGTTTTAATAAAAATCTTTTAAAAAAATAAATTGATAAATAAACAAAAGGTTTCTAATAATCAAACGACACCATTAAGAAATTGCATAGGCAAGCCCCAGACTGAAAGAAAAACATTCACTATACATACCTCTGACCACCCAATAATAAAAAGAAAAACAGAAGATTCCAATTCCTGTGAAAATAGAGAAAATATATTCCATCGCATTTCTCTCACTGAATACAATTTAAAACCTATCCAGAATGCATGGAACACTTACGTGAGCATTTTGGAAGTAAATAGTAGCAGGATTACTGGGTAAGGAAACCAGAAGTCAAACAATCACCAAATCAGGGGTGAGTTTCCCAATTTCCCCTCTCTGGTATCTCCCAGCTCAGTCTGAAAGGCACCTTGAAACCCGAAACCGTGCCATAGGTGCAGACAGAAAGCTCCAAAAGAAGCCATCTATTTGTCTTCCCAGAAACAAGAAAGAGGTCTCTATGGATCAGAGAAATTCCAGGAAATTCCTTGGTTTTTGTTTTGTTTTCTTTCTCTGATCACTTTCACTCATTCTTCAGGTAGCCACAAGGTGACAGCGGTAACAAGTCCTATAGCCCATTTAGAACCACAGCCCACAGAAAGCAAGGAGGAATTTGTGACTTGGACCTAACTGGGTCAGTTTTCTGTTAAAACAAAACTCACACCAAAAAAATCAGCATCCTCCATAGGATTTAATCAAGACCCAGAGTCACAGACCATTATATTAAAAATATTCAAAATGTCCAGATGAAATCCAAAATTATTCAATATACAAAGAACCAGAAAATGTTCAAAGTTTTTTCTTTTTTCACTTTTAAATTCCAGTTGACATTCAGTATTACATTAGTTTTAGGTGCATAGCATAGTGGTTAGACATTTACATAACTTATGAAGTGATCCCCCAGTAACTCTAGTACTCACCTGACATCACATAGTTATTACATTACTATTTACTATATCCCCTAAGCTGTAATTTACATCTGTGGGACTATTTTGTAACTTCCAATCTGTACTTCTTAATCCCTTTTGTTAGATAAAAGAAAATCAACAGACTCTAACCTTGTGAGGACACATATGCTGGAATTATCAGACAAATTGTTATTTTTTGTTTGCTTTTATTAAGACTTTATTTTTTAGAGCAGTTTAACCCTTTGTTGCAACATTCAGATATATCTGAATGAATAGTTCCATTCGCTGATTGTGGCATTCAAATTTACCACATGAGCTCAACAAAACTTTTCTCCATTTACAAGATTTTTAACGTTTTCCTGTGGCTTTCACTATAAACAACAAAAATGTTTTGTATGCCATATTGTGTAACATTTTGTAATAAATTATTTATGCAATCAATGCCATCAGATTCTAATTTATCTATACTTAAATTTAATTGATGCCACTTAGTATGTTTTGAGTATTTTTTGCTAAAATTCAATATAATGGTAAATTTATTACCATATAAATTTAATAAAAATAATGTTACTTATATACAAAGCAGCTCCAAATGTTATTATTAAATGTATATAAAATAATCAAAATATCAACTTTTAACTTTTTGTGGCTTTTTGACATTTTGGAAAAAAACCTTGAAGTTAATTAATTCAGTTACAGGGTTAAGGTTCACAACAAAATTGAGGGGAAGGTACAGAGATTTCCCATATATTCTCTGCCCCCACATATGCACAGCCTCCCCCATTATCAATAGCCTCCACCAGAGTGGTACATTTGTTACAACTGATGAAACTACATTGACACAGCATAATCACCCAAAGTCCACACGTTCCATTACAGTTCACTCTTGTACATTCTATGGGTTTGGATAAATGTATAATAACATGTATCCACCATTGTATTTTCATACAGAGTAGTATCACTGCCCTAAAAATCATTCGTGCTCTGCCCATTTACTCCTCCCAACCCCCAAACCCTGAGAACCACTGACCTTTTCATTGTCTGTACAGATTTGTCTTCCCCACAAAGTCATACAATTGGAATCATACAGTAGGTAGCCTTTTCAGGTTGGCTTATCGCACTTAGTAATATGTATTGAAGGTTTCTCCATATCTTTTCACAGCTTCATAGCTCATTTCTTTTTAATGATGAATAACATTCCATTGTACCACAGCTTCTTTATTCATCACTTACTGAAGAGCATCTTGGTTGCTTCCAGGTTTGCAATTATAAATAAAACTGCTATAAACATCAGTGTGAAGATTTTCATGTGAATATAACTTTTCAACTCCTAGGTAAATACCAAGGAGCATAATATCTGCTGGATTGTGTTTTTAATTTTATAAGAAACCATCCAACTGTCTTCCGAAGTGGCTGTGCCATATTGCATTCCCATCAGTAACGTGTGAGTGTTCCTGCTGTTTCACATCCTATCAAGCACTTAGTGTTGTCTGTGACTGGATTTTGGCCATTCTGGTAGGTATGTAGTGGCATCTCATTGTTTTAATTTACATTGTTCTGATGACATATGATATGAAGCATCTTTTTGTACTTGGTGTATTTGTAGTTTTATGTTTTAGTGCTTTTTTTTTTTAATTGGCTTTTTATTTATTTATTTATTTATTTATTTATTTAGCTTTTTGGTATGTGGGTAGCTCCCTGACTGGGAATCGAACCCAGGCCGCAGCGCTGACAGCGCCAACGCTGAAGCCTTAAGCCACTACACCATCAGGGAACTCCTCTGTAGTTTTATGTTTTATATTTAAGTCTGTTACCCATTTTTGTGAAGGATGAGCTAGATTTTGTGTAAATTTTGTGTAATTAATTTTTTGAATATGGATGTCCAGTTACTCTAGCACCATTTGTTGAAAAGATTATCTTTGTTCCATTATATTGCCTTTGCCCCTTTGTTGACCATATTTATGAGGGTCAATTTCTGGGGTGTCTATTCTTTTCTATTGATCTATTTAGACAAATTCTTTTGCCAATACCTCACTGTCTTGACTACTATAGCTTTATAGTAAGACTTAAAGTTGGGTAGTATCAGTCCTCCAACTTTGTTCTTTTTTAATAATGTGCTGGTTATTCTGGGTCTTTTGTCTCTCCATATCAACTTTAGAATTACTTCATCTATATCCACAAAATAACTTGCTGGGATGTTAATTGGGATTGCATTGAATTTATAGATGAAGTTGGGAAGAACTGATATCTTTTTTTTTTTTTTTTTTTGGTATGTGGGTAGTTCCCTGGTTGGGAATCGAACCCAGGCCGCAGCGTTGACTGTGCCACCGCTGAAGCCGTAAGCCACTGCACGACCAGGGAACTCCAAGAACTGATATCTTGACAAGAGAGTCTTCATATCCCTGAATATGGAATGCCTCTCCATTTATTTATTTCTTGTTTGGTTTCATTTATCAGAGTTTTATAGTTTTCCTCTTGTAGATCTTGTACATATTTTGTTAGATTTATACCTAAATATTTATACCTAATTTCATTGTCAGATTTTGGGTATGATGACAGCTCTAAATGGCCATTCCAGAAAACGAGTTCCAAAATTGCTTTAAAGGCTGGACTAGGCACTGGCATTGGAGCATAGCTTCCCAAGGAGAGTACTTTGAAAGTGACTATAGTGATATTCAGCAATGAGGAATATAGCACATTTTCTAGGATGAATTTGTGAAATTAATTGTCCAACCTCGTATATAGGTATACCTCATTTTATTGCAATTCATTTTATTGTAATTTATAGATGTTGCATTTTTTACAAAGTGAAGGCACGACCTTCCATCAGCAAAATATTATGACTCTCTTTATTATGATACTCACTTCATTATTGTGATCTGGAACCAAACCCATAAAATCTCTGAGGTATGCCTGTATTGTAATCCCTGTATCAACCTCTTAAAAAAAAGATTTAGGAATTATTATTTTTTTTGAATGTCAAAGACCTCTAAATTAGAGTCCTCCATAAATAGCAATGAAAACAAAGACAAAATAGTTGAAATCAACTTTTTTTTTTTGCAGGGGTGGTGTAGTCCTCTGGCTGGGAATCAAACCTGGGCCGTGGAGTTGAATACGCTGAAGCCTGGACACTACACCACTAGGGAACCCCCTGAAATCAATTTTTTGAGCATTCTGGAAATAAGTCAAAGATGTGCAACAATCCAAGGAGTGTTTCTTCAACAAAAGTGGTCTCAGTGAGAACAATGAGCTTTGTGGCGTTTAACGTACACCAATCCTATCTCCTATTACCAGCTCCATAGTAGACTTGAAAGCCAACAACCTTGCAAATATGGTAGCTGTAAAAACCAGTAGACTAACAGGTATTAAAGAGGGCAGACAGGTTTGGATCTCCCTTCCCCCAAGAAATGTCACTATTTGGCCTGTGTGGAAGCTCAACTGAAAAGCTCCATTCTCGGGGCTTGTCTTTATTTTACCTGATTCAGTGGTCACTCTGTGCAAACTGTACTATTTAAACGGCACTGTCAAAAATAATCAGTGGCGGTTGTTTTAATATTTCAGCTGACTGAGGCAGCATTACCAATTGGAGCTAACAAAAACCTAAGAAATAGGAGTTCCCTGATGGTGTAGTGGCTTAAGGCTTCGATGCTGGCACTGTCAGCACTGTGGCCTGGGTTCAATTCCCAGTCAGGGAAATACCCACATACAAAAAAAAAAAAAAAAAAAAAAAAAAAAAAAAAAAAAAAAAAAAAAAAAAAAAAAAAAAAAAAAAAAAAAAAAAAAAAAAAGAAAAGAAAAGAAAGAAAGAAAAAAACAAACAAACCTAAGAAATACCTGGGAATCAGTTGCTCATAGGGGTCTCTGAAAATCCCCAATATATTCCTAGCTGTTTAGAAGGTCACATGAAGGTGCAGGTCTATATATGTGCCCAGGAAAGACCTGACAAATCCCCAATCTCTCACCTCTGACTGACTCTGAAACTCCATACAAGACAAAGACAGAGTTGTAAACTGCCTATCAGAGCATTGAAGCTATACCCCAATACACAGACTCTTGAAAAAAAAAAAAAAAAAACAAACCAGGGGATTTATTGGTTCAAAGCATTTAAGAAAATCTGTCTAGTTATTAACAAATCATTAAGCTAACCAAGCAGAAACTCCCATTGCCATGCATGACAAAGAATACAGACTTTACAGAATTAGTTCAGGAAAATCACTAAAGAAGAGCAACACAAACAAACTACTTAAAAAGAATGGGTATTCTGCTATTGTCAAGTGATGTGTTCTACAAGTGTCAATTAGATCTACTTGATTGATGATGTTCAGTTTTTCTATATCCTTCCTGATTTCTGTCTACTGTTCCACTTGTTCAACTAAAGGAGAGTGTCTTATATCCATGGTTACCACATGATTTAAAATATTCCATTTCAACTCACAAAGAAATTATAAAGTATGTTCCATATAGGGGGAGCAGTCAATAGAAACTATGCCTGAGGGAGCCTAGAAGCTAAACCTAGTAGACAAAGATTTTAAATCAGCTATTATAATGTGTTCCAAGAATTAATGAAAATCATATCTAAAGAATTAAAAGAAAGTATGAGGACAATGTCTCACCAAAGAGAGAACATAAATAAAGAAATATTAAAAAAAATGTTTTTAAAGAATCAAATAGAAAGTTTAGACTTGAAAAGCATAACTGATATGAAAACTTCAGTATTGGGGCTTGCTGTGGACTGAATTGTGTAACCCACAAATTCATGTGTTGAAGCCCTAACTCTCAATGTTACTGTATTTGAAGATAGGGCTTTTTAGGAGGTAATTAAAGTTAAATGGGGTCATAACAGAGCCTCAATAAGATTAACATCTGACTTGTCATCAGAAATCATGGAGGCCAGGCAGCAATAGGATGACTTATTCAAAGAGCTGAAAGAAAAAAGACTGTCAAGCCAAAAATTCTATATCTAGCAAAACTATACTTAAAAAAAAAAAAAAGAGCTTCTTAAAACTATATTAATTCTTCCTATCCATGAGTATGGTGTATGCTTCCATTGATTTGTAGCTTCTTTAATTTCTGTCTTTGATGTCTTATAATTTTACTCAGTACAAGTCTTTTACTTCCTTTGTTAAATTTATTCCTGGTATTTTATGTTTTTGATGCAATTGTAAGTGGCATTGTTTCCTTTATTTTGGGGGGGGGGGGGGGGGGGGGGGGGGGGGGGGGGGGAAGTTCCCTGGCTGGGAATCGAACCCAGGTTGCAGCGTTGACAGCGCCAAAGCCTAGCCACTACACCACCAGGGAACTCCCTGGATTGTTTTCTTAATTTCTCTTTCTGACTGTTTGTTATTGGTGTATAAAAATGCAACCCATTTCTAATATTAATTTTGTATCCTGCTACTTTACTAAATTCATTTATCAGGAGTTCCCTGATGGTGTAGTGGCTTAAGGCTTCGGCGTTGGCACTGTCAGCGCTGCGGCCTGGGTTCGATTCCCAGCCAGGGAGCTACCCACATACCAAAAAGCAAAAAAAAAAAAAAAACACAAACAAAACAAAACTAAATTCATTTATCAGCTATAATAGTTTGTTTTGGGGGGGTGGAATCTTTTGGGTTCTCTCTATAGTGTCATGTCATCTGCAAATAATGATAGTTTTACTTCTTTCTTTCTAATTTGGGTGCCTTTTTTTTTTTTCTTGTCTGATTGCTATGGCTAAGGTTTCCAGTATTTCCAGTACTATGTTTAATAAATATGGTAAAAGTGGACACCTGTTCTGTTTCTGATCTTAAGGAGAATAATTTTAGCTTTTTCTCATTGAGTATGATGTTAGCTGTGGGTTTCTCATATATGGCCTTTACTGTGTTGGGACATGTTCCCTGTATTCCACTTTGCTGAGAGTTTTTAATCATAAATGAATACTGGATTTTGTCAAATGCTTTTTTTCTGCATCTATTGATATGATCATATAATTTTTAAAAATTTTGTGTATGTGGTTATCATGTTAATTAATTTATGGATATTGAACCAAACTTGCATCCCAGGAATAAATCCCACTAGATCATGGTGTATAATCTTTTTAATATATTGCTGAACATATTTTGTTGGCGATTTTTGCATATATATTCATCACGGATGTCGGCCTATAATTTTCTTTTTTTGTAATGTCTTTGTCTGGTTTTAGGTTTTTTTTGTTTTGTTTGTTTGTTTGTTTGTTTGTTTGTTTTGGGGGGGTAGTTCCCTGGCTGGGAATCGAATCCAGGCCGCAGCATTGAGAGCTCTGAAGCCTAGCCACTACACCACCAGGGAACCCCCTTTGTCTGGGTTTAGAGATAATGATGGCCTAGTAAGATGAGCTTGGGAGTTTACTTTCCTCTTCAATTTTTTGGAATAGTTTGAGAAGGATAGGTGTTAATTGTTTTTTGAATGTTTAGTAAAATTTACCTGTGAAGCCATCCAATCCAGGACTTTTGTTTGTTGGGAGATTTTTTATTACTGATTCACTTTCATTAATAGTAATTAGTTGATTCAGATTTTCCGTATCTTCTTGATTTAGTCTTGAAAGATTGTATGTTTCTAAGAGTTTATTCATTTATTCCATATTATTCAATTTGTTGGAATGTAATTGTTAATAATACTTTTTTTCATAATTCTTTGTATTCCTATGGTATCAGTTGTCACTTCTATTTCATTTTTTATTTTATTTATTTGGGTTCTCTCTTTTTCTTTTTCTTGATGAGTCTAGTTAAAAGTTTATTAATTTTCTTTATCTTAAAAAAATAGCTCTTGGTTTCATAGATTTCTTAAGATGTTTTTTAAAACTCTATTTCATATTTCCATTCTGATCTTTAGTATTTTCTTACTTCTACTCACTTTACGCTTTGTTTGCTGTTCTTCTTCTAGTTCCTTTACGTGTCATTTAAGTACTTTATTTGAGTGGGAGTTTTTTTTTGTTGATGTTGCTTTGTTTTTGTTTTTGCTTCTTGAGGTAGGCCTATATTGGTATCAATTTCCCTCTCAAGATTGCTTTCACTGTATCCCAAAGATTTTGGGTTGTGTTTACATTTTCATTTGTTTCAAGGTACCTTTTGATTTCTTCCTTGATCTTATTGTTGAGTGATTCATTATTTAGTAGCATGTTATTTAGTTTTCAGTTGTTTGCATATTTTTCAGTTTTTTTCTTGTAATTGATTTCTAGTTTTATACTATTGTGGTAAGAGAAGATGTTTGATATGATTTCAGTCTTCTTAAATTTATTGAGACTTGTTTTGTGACCTAACATGTCATCTATCTTGGAAAGTTTTCCATGTACACTTGAAAAGAATGTATATTCTGCTGCTTTTGGGTAAAATGCTCTAAAAATATCAATTAAATCTATCTGGTGTATCACTTAAGGTCCCTGTTTCCTTGTTGATTTTCTGGCTGGAAGATCTGTCCATTGGTGTCAATGGGGTGGTAAAGTCCCTATTATGATTGCATTAGTATTGATCTCTCCCTTATTTTGGTCAGTATTTGCTTGATATATGTAAGTGCTCCTATGTTGGGTGCACAGATGTTTACAAGGATAATATCCTCTTGTTGGATTGATCCCTTTATCATTATGTAATGTCCCTCTTTGTCTCTTATTATAGATTTTGTTTTAAAGTCTATTTTGTCTGAAATATGTATTGTTACCCCAGCTTTTATTTCCATTTCTATTCACATGAAATATCTTTTCCCAACTCCTTACTTTCAGTTTGTGTGGGTTACCTCATCTGAAGTGGGTCACTTATAGACAGCATATGAGGTCTGACAATTAAGTTTGAAACTTGCCACTATGCACTTACACTGGCAGTTCTGTACAAACAACTTGGTAAGGTTTCATAACCTTGGTATATCTGTGTCTCACAGATGTGTTCATGTCAATGTGTGGTGGTGTCTTACTGAGTGGCTTTCATTGTTGTTGTTGCATGTTTTTGTGTGCCATCAAAAGAATGTCAGAGCTGGAATTAGAGCAACAAACATTGAATCTCTTGTTAAAGTTGGCAAGAGTAGAAGTGAAATCAGGGACATGTTAGCCCCAGTTTAAGGGGATAATGCCATGAAGAAAATGGCAGTGCACATACAAATGGATTAAGCACTTTTCTGAATGGGGAGAAAGCATCACTGATGAAGACAGGTCCAGCCAGTAACAAGCAGAACTGATGAAAACATTGCAAAAATTCATCAAATTGCGTGTCAAAAGCTTTAACTGACTGTGAAAAGCATACCAGACCGATTAAACATCAATAGAGAAAGTTAGGAGGAGTTCCCTGGTGGTGTAGTGGCTTGGGGCTTCGTCGCTGGCGCTGTCAATGCTGCGGCCTAGGTTCGATTCCCGGCCAGGGAACTATCCACATACAAAAAGAAAAGAAAAGAAAAGAAAGTTAGAAAAATCTTGACATGAGAAAGGTGTGTGCAACATGGTCCCAAAGGAGCTCACGGATGAACAAAAGCAAAGGAGAGGTGAAGTTTGCCAAGACCTTTTGGAGAGACAAACCAATGTTTTGGGCCATGTTATCATTGGTGATGAAACATGGGTATACCAATACAACCTGAAACAAAGTGTCAAAGTGCACAATGTAAGTCAGCCCATTCTCCATTACCAAAAAGTTCTGTCAGTCCAAATCAAAGAGCCAAAACAGTGTTGCTAATCTTTTTTGATATCAGAGGGATTATTCATTATGAATTTGTACCAACTGGACAAATAGTCAACCAAGTGCTGAAAAGGCTGCATGAAAAACGTTAGACAAAAATGACTTGAACTTTTCCCCAACAACTCATGGCTCTTGCATCACTACAGTGCACCAGCTCACATGGCACGGTGAGGGAGTTTTTAGCCAGTACACAAATAACAGTATTGGAACACCCTCCCTACTCACCTGATCTGCCCCCAGTGACTTTTTCCTTACCCAAAGATAAAAGAAATATTGAAAGGAAGAGACTTTTATGACATTCAGGACATCAAGGGTAATATGATGACAGTTTTGATGTCCATTCCAGAAAAAGAGTTCCAAAATTGCTTTGAAGGGTGAACTAGGCACTGGCATTGGTGCATAGTTTCCCAAGGGGAGTACTGTAAAGATGACCATAGTGATATTCAGCAATGAGGTATGTAGCACATTTTCTAGGGTGAGTTCATGAACTTAATTGTCATACCTTGTATGTATGGGTCTTGTTTTCTTATCAATTCAGCTATCCTGTGTCTTTTGATTGCAGCATTTAATTCATTTACATTTGAAGTGATTATTGATACATAGTTATTGCCATTTTATTATTCATTTTTATGTTCTCTCTCCCCACTTCCTTCTTAAAGAAGTCCCTTTAACATTTCTTATAATACTGGTTTTTTGGTGAGAAACTACTTTCATTTTTATTATCTGGGAAGCTCTTTATCTCTCCTTCAATTTTAAATGATAGCTTTCCTGGGTAGATTACTCTTGGTTGTAGGTCCTTGCTTTTCATGACTTTGAATATTTCATGCCAATCCCATCTTGCCCGCAGAAGTTCTGTTGAGGAATCAGCTGACAATCTTATGGGAGCTCCCTTGTAAGTAACTAGTTGCCTTTCTCTTGCTGATTTTAGGATTCTCTCCTTGTCTAACTTTTGTCATTTTAATTGTAATGTGTCTTGGTGTAGGTCTGTTTAGGTTCATCCTGTTTGGGACTCTGTGTTTCCTGGGCTTATATGCCTATTTCCTTCACCAGGTTAGGAATGTTTAGTCATTATTTCTTCAAATAGGTTTTCTATTGGTTTCTCTCTCTCTCTTCTCCTCTGGTATCTCTATTATTAATATAAAAATGCTGTTATGTCTGATGTTGTCCCTGAAAAACTATAATTCCACCCTCCCTTGCAGCTAGGTGTTACCATATACTATTAATACTATGTCCTGGCCAATGAGGCATAAGTAGCAGTTGTTGGACTGAACTTCCGAGAAGTCTTAAAACTTCCCAAATAACTGCTGTCTTAGATTATCAAACAACCACTAAGGATGGTGAAAGAGAAAGAAAGAGCCCAAGTCCTTAATAACAATAGAGCCTCCCTTCAACTTCTTTCATGTGGGAAAAAAAATGATTTTTTTTAAAGCACTGTGTTAGCCTTAGTTCTGATGTGCATACATTATGTCATTTCACCCTAACAAAATCCGAGGAAGAAAGATTTTAATATCTTTTTTTTAATCTTTTTTTTTTAATGGAAAGGCAATCAGAAGATAGATTAGTTGACTTGCCCAAGCTCCTATGTATAGTAAAAGTAGAGCTGGAATTCAAACTCATGTGTGTCCGACTCCCCAGCCAATGCTCATAACCACTAGACTACATCGTTATTTGGCAGCATGGACAATCTAAGTTCTCTGCAATAGCGAATAATGGTAACAACAGCAACATTTAACACTTGGTGTGATCTTGCCATATGCCAGGCACTATGCTACAGTTTCACTTAATCTTCATAACGATCTTCATGAGGTAGGTATTGTCATCCCCATTTTACAGATGAGGAAATTGAGGTTTAGAAATTTTAAATCATTGGCCCATGACTCGAGCAGAGACATAGGTGGCTGAAACATTATCTCATATATACTTCAGAAAGCCACCTTGGGATAAGGTATAGAAAATAAGTTACAGAGAGAAAGGGCAAAAACCAGCGGCTTATTTAGAGAACTTCTCTCTTCTCTGAGCTTTCAGGGCGCTCTTTCCATTCCATCTTGTCTCTTACCTCCTTTAGCTTCTGGAACATCCACTGTCCCAGCTTCACCCGGAGTTGGTGAAAGGAAGAGAATGGGTAGAAGAGAAGAAGTTATAAACCCACTTACTTTAGAATGTCAGGAACTTAAGAGAGAACCCTAGGTGGGTGAGGGGCAGAAGTTTAACCTGCCCCTCATTACTCAGCTAAGGCCTTTGAGGGGTCAGCCAAATTGTATAACCAGAGCAGGTCAGAGTAGGAAGTGCTCTCTTCTCTGTTAGAGGAGGTAACTGAAGCCCACAGAGGTTGAATAACTGGCTGAAGGTCACAGAATAAATAAAAGGTAGATTCCAAACTTGTATTTCATCATCACATTTGCTACCTAAGAAGCAATAGAACCTGATGCTTCTAATTCAAACCAAAAGAAAATGCTTTGGAAGGATATAGGCTAGCTCACAGAATTAAGGCAAAGTGAAACCAGCTTTTAACAGCCTGCTGACTTGGGTGTAAGCAACAGAAATGGATTCTGAGTGCATTAATTAGAAAAAAATTTATACTGAAAGGATTAAAAGGATATATAAAAAGAGGTTTGGAAGCTATGTGGCCAGGAATAATGCTCCAAATTGTACTACAGAACCAGTGTGGTGAAGTCACCACTGCCCCTGTCACCCGGCACACACACCAAAGCTTGCATGGCAAATACCCTTGACAATGGACAATACTGTGAGCACCACTGCCATGACTGTCTCTGGAAACTGGACTCATTAGCCACTATTCTCACAGAACCACTATTCTGCTGCTCCTGGCTTCTTTGCATCACACGTACAGTTCACAGACTGAGGATCTAATTAATGGATCCTTGTCATGTGTACAGCTCCAGTGTCAAGGGATCGTGGGGAAGCAAGTATCTGGTATTTTCAGCTTTTTTTAGGGGGAAGTGACTTTGCTTCATAAGGAAGGGGGCTAGTTAAAAATAAAAAAGTAGTTCAGGTGCTGGATAGTCGAAAAGGACAACTGTAAGTGGGACAGTTGCAGGAAAAGGACCAAACCAAAGAAGATTTTTATAACAACATTTTAAGATGTGCTTAATTTGTTCCTACTGTTGCAGCTGGAGATTAAGGGGGTGAAACAATGATAGATTAAGAGATATATACTAATAATATATTCTCAAAAGTAAAGAGTTCTTATCCATATATTATTGAATATTTTATTTTGAATTAATATAACAGTAAGAAGAATATACCCATAAGATCAGTGCATTCACATATATATGGATTTATGTACATATAAGAATATCCAAGATTATTTTCCTGAAGTGAAGTGCTCATGGGCAAAGCCCATCATTTTATTTTGAGATGAGGATGAGGACATTCATGGTCGGTTGTAGAGCTGTTTCAGTCTTAAAACGCTGAATATATACAGCAGTTCTCTGACTTCCAGCTCTCTCCTTCAGATACTGTTCTTTGACCCTGCAGGTACTTCCTCCAGGCCCCGGACTCATCTACTTTCTATTTATCACCCCCCTCTGGTCTTCAATTTCTACCCTAACTAGTCTTGAATCCAAGTTCCATCATTTCAATTCCTCTTTATCCCCATGACACTCCCTTATCAAAATCCCAACCCTGGAGACATTCAGCTCCATTTTCTCCAAAGAGAGCTGAGCCCTGTCAGGGAAAACTCTACAACAGTGCTTACTACTGCCACAGATATCCATGGCCCCTCTGGTGACCATGCCCCCACGCAGCCCAGCAATCTTTGTGTTTCTCTGCAGTAGGTATTTCATACTTTCTCCACCTTCTTCCAACCTCTGATCCCAACAACTTCTCCTCCTTTCACTATGATGAAAAGATCCTTTCCAATTTCATAAAATACATAGAAACAATTGGTAAAAAAATTCCTCAACTTCCCTCTACCATATTTTCAGACTTTTCTGTTCATTTGTATACCTTTTTTCCTTCTTTCTGAAATATAACAAGTCGGTATTTCTCACTCATTCCTTAATGCAGGACAAATGGTTGTTTTGCCCCCACAATGCCACTAAAACTGCTCTTCCAATGACCTCCTGGTTACTAAACCCGCTGATACTTTTAGTTCTTGTCTTACTTAACCAAACAGTGACCTTTGGTCTAGTCAAACACTTCCTAATTATTTAACTATTGCCTTGCTATATATTAGGGTTCTCCAGAGAAACAGAACTAACAAATGTAGATAGATGATAGGTAGGTAGGTAGGTAGGCAGGTAGGTAGATAATAAAGAATTGGCTCACATGATTATGGTAGCTGACAAGACCCAAGATCTGCAGTCAGCAACTGAAGGTCCTGGGGAGAGCCATGGTATAATTCCAGTATGAAGGCCTACAGGCTAGAGACCTAGGAAAAGCTGGTGTTTCAGTCTGGTCTGAAGGCAAGAAAAAATGATGTTTTGGGAGCTCCCTGATGGTGTAGTGGCTTAAGGCTTAGGCGCTGGCGCTGTCAGTGCTGCGGCCTGGGTTCGATTCCCGGCCAGGGAGCTACCCACATACCAAAAAGCAAAAAAAAAAGAAAAAAGAAAAAAAAATGATGTTTCAGCTCAAGGAAGTCAAACAAAAGGAAATTCCCTTTCACTCACTGGAGGGTCAGCCTTTCTGTTCTATTCAGGCCTTCAACTGATTGGATGGGGCCTGCCCACATTGGGGAGGGTAATCTGCTTTACTCAGTCCATTGGTTCAAATGTTAATCTCATCCAGAAACATCCTTAGACATATCCACAATATGTGACCAAATGTCTGGGCGACTCATTGGCTGTCAAGTTGACATAAAATTAACCATCACATTTGTGCTCTGAGATATATCACCCATTTATTTCTCTGATCTCTTGCTCCTGTGCTTTCTTGGTGTCTGCAGGCTGCTCCCTTTGAATGTCAGAGAGTCTCAGGGTTCTATCTTGGGTAATTTTCCCTTTATCCTATTCTCTCTGAGGGATTTTACTCTCTTATGACCATCAATACATCATGACTGCCACATTTGTATCGCTAGCCCAGATCTCACTTCTGAACTCTCAGCTCTATATTGAGAAGGCTCAAATCCTTGTAAGTGACACTGTGTTCTCTGCCTCAGAGCAGTAGCTACTTCATGCCCTGATGGGGGCAGCAATTTGATAAGATCACTTGATGGGGAATTTTTGTCACAAACTGTCAGCCACAATGCTTACTTGAGTATACTTCACACATGGATTTTTCCACAGCTGTGTGTGAGAGGTCTTGAATCAACAGCTCTTCTGCTCCAGCACTTATGCTCTCCCAGTTAGTAAATATTTGACAACCAATTCAGTGGACGTTGGAATGGATGTAGGTCTGATATCATGAGGCACAATGCGTTGACGATTTGCCTTCGGGCAGCGTGGAAGCATAAATTCTCAAGTCCACCTAATGACAGTTGAATTCCTAAAAGCAGCTATCTGGGATGACTTTAATGACTTCCAACCACTGCCCTGGAAGATGATGTCTAGAAGACTATGCGGAAAATTAAAATTTGTGTGGACAGTGGAGGGGAGCATACCAATTAGCACATATAGGGACTTTGTAGCCACGTCATGTAATTTTCTTTTTGGCATTTTCAAACTCAACAGTCCCAAAACAGAATTCATGCTACATCTTCTCTCAAATGTTTTCCTCTTCTTGAGTTATTTCAGTGAACACTGTCACTGAACAGATCACTGTCCATGCAGAAACCTTAAATCCAGGCTTGTCCTCATTCCTACATCCAATCAATCCTAAGTCTTGCTCAATACACCTTCTAAATATCTGAAATCCTCCACTTCTTTCCACCCCCACTGCCAGTGCCTTACTTCAGGCAATCTAACCTCTTGCTTGGATTATTGCAATTACTTAAGTGGCCTTCCTGGATCCTCTGCTCTAACCTACTTCTACACAGCAACGGGAGCAATCGTCCCAAAACAGAGTAAAATGTCACTCCTCCCAATTAAGACCTGTACGAGTTTCTCACTATTCCTAGGACAAGACCCGAACTCCAGAATAGGCCCTGCTCACTTCTTCAGCCTCATTTTTTCCACTTCCGCTAATTTGTGTGGCTTTAGACAAGTAACTTAAACTCCCATTGCCTCCATTTTCTCATCTTTAAAAAGGAACTAGAACCAGGTTGGTATGAGAGTTAATTCTTCTATAATATTGGTAATAATTATGAGGTCAGGTCTCCAGTCCAACCTTGTGGCCTTTGAGTCAAGGGCAGCAGGGCAGCTGCTTGCTCTCAGGTCATAGCACACCTGGGAGGGTCTTTTCCCCCAATCAGAAAAGAATGATGCTACCCAGGACAACCTGCACCCATGTTGGAAGAGCAGGCTTGTGTGGTGGGAACCTGGTATCCCAGGGGAGGGAGGGCTAATACCCATATTTCATGTGGCTCAGAGTGACACATAGTTCATACTATCTAGCACTAAAGCTCCAGCCCTGGAGAAATGCCCCATGCCCTAGTCAGAGGTTCCCAACCTCCTTTAAAAGATTCTTGTAGGAAGACGGCTTGAGGAAGTGAAAAGGGGTACGCTGACTGACTGGCCATGCTGAGGAATGAGGCTCTGCTGCTGTTGATTACATCCCTGTCCTCCACGGGCTCTACCAAGTACCTATCTACATTCGTGGCTATGAGAACTCAGGTCACTGAGGAAGATGCAGGGGTGGCATGCAAGCTGCCTTCTCCCTGGGCCTCTGGGATTAGGTCTGGGCCCAGTGGTTATGGGATTGATGGTCAGCTGGTTATTTTGTTGAGGAACTGGGAATTCCAAAGGTGTTAGTGATTCCAAAGGTGATCAAACGTGGTCTAGAGTAGTGGGGAGGGTCGTTCTGTCTCTGCAGTGCCATCACCACCACTCAAGGGTAATTCCAGAGCACCAGGAAGGAGATAGCACCCTTGGCCTGATCAGTGGCTTTCTCAGGAGAACTGGGAAGACCTTGGGTATCAACCATGTGGGAAGATGCCAATGAGGTTTTGGTTAATATTTAACTGGATATGCTGAGGGGTAAAATCTGATTTGCAGTACTTGCCAATTTCCATAGTGTAAACACTCCTGCCATGGCTGATTTCCAACTACCCAACATAAAACCCTACTGAACGGGGAGGTGGGGGAATCAGCTCTTGAGAACCAGTACACCACTGGGAGAGGCCAGATAAGGAGGTGAGGGACCAAGAACAGCACTGAAAAGGGGCCATAAAGTCAGGGAAGTCCTCTCATAGCCAGCCATAAACTTACAGAGGCACATGTCCAGTCCCATCCATTACCAGCTTAAGTTTGGTGTCAACATGCATTTCAAATACACTTGGCTCTGCCTACCTGGAGTGAAGTAGTGTCGCCTGAGGCTCCCTCAGTGGTCTCCTGGGTGCTTTCTTATTTTTATGTAGTGCAGAGGGCATCTTCAGAGCCTGTCCTCCATGCTAAAAACACAGACTTGCCTCAGAGATGCCCTTGAAGGCCCCTGGCTAGAGCTAGGAAGAGGCCCAGGAGAGCTTGACCTCCAAAGATCTCATTTCTATATCCTAAGGGGAGGTAAAAGCAGAAGCAAACTTAGAAGGTTCTGGCAACTCAGGTCTTGGAGGCATGAAATGCCAGCTTTATATTTTGGTGGGGTCCAGTATAGCCTACAGGCTCTCTGCCTGGAGTTTGGGAATGAGAGAACACATGGCTAAGCCATTCCCACAGACCCTAATAAAACCTTTGTGGGAAGCTTTTGACCTTTTCACCCCTTCCTAGAACACAGGTTCACAATACCTTTTTCATTTTGTTCAATGCCATACTCTAAACACCTAGGACAGTGCCTAGTCAAAAATAGGTATCAAACAGCTATTGCTCTCTCAAGGCCATGGCCTGAGTTCAATTCATAGCCAGGGAACTACCCACCCCCCCAAAAAAAAAAAAACCAACCAAACCAAACCAAACAAAAACAGCTATTGCTGAATGAATTTATAGGAAACATTAAAAACTTGGCCACTGTATGACAAAAAAAAAAAAAAAAAAAAAAAAAAAAAAAAAAAAAAAAAAAAAAAAATAATCACACCAGATTAGTCTTCACAGACCCTGAAGGGAAGTGGACAACAGGGCTACTGGGTATGAAAATTGGATCTGAGGTGAGAATCTGGGTTAGAACTTTGTAAGGCAACAGCAAGCAGGAAATGTCATTTGCAGATTAATGAACTCAGATAACCTGTGGTGGGTACTGTTTGGGGATGTTACAGACAAAAGAATTATAGCATCTGAGTATTTACTGAGCAACTACTATGGGCCCAGCCCTGTCCTAGGATTCATTATGCTCTTTTAAACTGAAGAATCACCTGCACAAGATAGTTATTTTCCACCAACACGAGGCCCCATCATCTCCCCATGAGCCCCTGTCCCTGTTGCCTCAACTCCCACACATAGGAAAAGTGGAATGAGTTGACCAGGTGGGAAGTTTTCCTTGAAAGAAGCTAGCTGGTGTTCAGAAGAACAAGCCCTTGGGCTACTGTAACCAATGGCAGCAAGCTGCTCAAGTCAAGTCCTGCCCTGTTAACAGGACTGCATTTCTGGGCAAGGGACAGTTCCAGGATTCTCCTAATCCTTTGAGATTCTTTTCAGATTAGGACCACAGTGCAAGTTAGATGTTCCTTCTCTTAAATCTAGGGTACCTCTGAGTTCCTAGGTTATCTGTAGATAGCAAGTGGGAGGCTTCTATCCAGAGTCTGGCTGTAAAAAGCAGACAGACAGTTGGAGAGAGCTGCCCATCCCAGGAACTCTTGCAGCTGTGGTGGCTGCCTCAATGACGGTTCAGAGGAGGAAAAACTAAGAGATTACCAGGGGATCTAGGTCTTTCTATAAAAACAGCAGCTTCCAATCAGAGTAATAGGAAGGGTATCCATCTAACCAACCCACAAAGGGCATTGTTCCCTACCCTAGCACAGTCTGAATGCTGGGATGAAACACACCTAGATGCAGAGTAAGCCTTTTCTAGGTGAATGTAATCAGATGGATATAGGACACCTGCCACTCACTGCAACGTGCTTCACAGAGCTAGTGGCTGCATTCATCTGCTTAATAAAGCCAGAATCTGAAACAAAGCTCTTTACCCAGTTTCTTGGAGCCCTGTTATGAGAACATGCCTTTAATTAGAGCCAGACTGCACAGTGGTGGAGCTGAGCTACACTGCGGTTTGGTGCTGCAAGGTAGAGTAGTTACGTTATCTTTCTCAGCAAGCAAAACGTAGATGTTTAATATCAGTTATCTCTCCAGGGAAAGAACATATTGGAGCTCAGAAACAATGCAAAGTTTGAGTTAATTTTTGGTTTGTGTCTTTTAAAAACAGAATACTCAGGTTTTTGTAAGCAGTGCAGTAACTAGAATAATTATTTAGGCCTCGGGAGTTCCCTGGTGGTGTAGTGGCTTAAGGCTTCGGTGCTGTCAATGCTGTGGCCTGGGTTCGATTCCCAGCCAGGGAACTACCCACACAAACAAACAAACAAACAAATTATTTAGGCCTCACAATAATACATCAGGGTATTTTTGAGATGAAGTAACTGAGACGCAGAGATATTGAGTAACTTGTTCAACGTCACAGTTACAAATGGCAGAGCTGGGATTCAAACCCAGCTAGTCTGACTTTTTTTTTTTTTTTTCTTTCTTTTTGGTATGTGGGTAGCTCCCTGGCTGGGAATCAAACCCAGGCCGCAGCGCTGACAGCGCCAGCGCCAAAGCCTTAAGCCACTACACTATCAGGGAACTCCCATAGTCTGACTTTTAAATGTTAAGTTTTCTCTCTCTCTTTTTAAAAGTCTGTATTTAAGAGCTCACTTTCTTAACCTGTGTGGCACACTTGAGAGGAATGGGGTACTCTGAAGGGAGAGGTTGCAAGTCACTGTGTCCAGCAGCCGAGGAAGAGGAGGGTCAGTCTGTGAGATCTGTCTCTGCAGATGGCCTTTGGGCTCTTCGAGTCGGGATGTTTCTTCTTTGAGGGTCTTTCCTCCAAAGATGTATGTATGAGGGTGCTCACTGCAGCAGTTTTGTAAAAAGTGGGATGCATAGATCCCCAATATGTGAGTCTTGTGGCTCGTGTCAGTCACCACAGGACCTTGGAGGCTTGCTGCCACCACCACTGGGGAAGGAGACACAAGTGTGAAGACCTCAAAGTGGGATAATATATATGTAAATGTTCAAAAAAATAAAAAAAGTTCCAACAAGAACCAGTTAACTGTACAAATATACAGCTCATGTTCTGTTTTCTAGCACCCAAGAGAACTTGTAAGGACTTCAGTGACAATGAAACTATTTTATTGGAAATGAATTCGATTTTCTCAAGCACCTATCTTGTCAAAATGTAAATGGTTATACACAAAGTGGTGGCTGCAGTTTTTCTTGAATGGTTGGGAGCAGACTGATTTTACCTTGGACACTCTGCCTTGGGTTTCTCAAGTTTTACAATGTAGAGTTTTGTGGAATTGGGAGACTAATTGATTCCATTCTTATTTCAATGCAAACTATTGGACCTTCAAATGAAAGTAGTTACAAGATAGGTTATTATAGAACCAGACTTACAAGACTAATAAAATGTTTAGGAAAACAGCTATGTCTGTAAAGATTTTTTAAAAGTAACAGATTTGAGCCTCCTTTATTTTAATAGAGAACTCCCAGTATGTGGATTTCCAGATTTTCCTTTGTTCTTCTTCACTTTGTGGGTTCTATATAACTTTTTATTGTTATTCTTATTGTTTTAGTTAAAAGGATATATTCTGAGATTCATTTAATAAGACTTCCATTGAAAGCTGTACAGAAAATAGAAAGAGTAAAAAGCTTTGAAAAACCTAGATCACAAACAGACTGGAAAAATAAATTATGGTACAAACACAATGGAGTTAAGAGGCAGCAGTAACAAAGAAAGAGCAAGTTCCTCATGTACTGACATGGAAGTAACACCAAAAGCAAGTACAGAATAGTGGTTATAACTTGTGCAAAAGAAGGGAGGAGACCACACATGTGTATCTGCTTATACAGAGAGAGAAGACCTCTGGAAGGACACACAGAGCACTGGCAACACATCGCTGCTGTGCGAGGAAGGGGCCACTGGGGAAAAGACTGACAGGCTTTTTCAGTTTAGGTCTTCCTGTACCTGTTGATTTCAAACCATGTGACCAAATTACCTATTCAAAAAATCTGTACCTCTAACTCTTCTGAAAGTGATTATGACACATGAACTTAAAAAAAATGAATAAATAAAAATTTATATATGCCCATGCAACCATAGAAACAAAACATGCGTATGGGAGAAACAGGAGATTATTACATCAAAGTGGTAATAATCTTTTCTTCTCTTAATGTGGTTATTAGATATTGTTAAAGTATTGTTTTTTTACGTTTAATTTACTTCTTCCTTAACCACATCAGTATTTCAGTCAGTACTCATGGTAAGAAAGACAGAAATGAAGACGAGGGACTCCAGAATACCAATTTCACAGTATACTTAATAAAGGAAAAAACCTACCATCTCTAAAAAGTTGTTGAGTCAAGAGTTTCCAATCCTTTATGAAAATACATGGGGTATAAACAAAGAACTACAAAGAATAGTTCTCCAGGTACACAGTAAAAAGTGAGAGGAAAATACCTTTCAATCTGGATGTAAATCACTGAACACAATACAGTTCACAATCTTTCCAGAGAGCTCCTCATGTCAAATGACTCTTCAACTTCCTGTATTATTGCTCACTGTCATCACTGATAACCAAGGATACCACAAGGTTTTCCTAAGCTTCTATCTCCTAAACATAGAACTAGTTTTCTTTCTCTTTAGGAGGCAGCAAAAGAGGGAGATGACTTTTAAATTTTTTTAAAAAGCATAAAATCATTGCCCGTGTCTTCTGACAACTGTGAAACTCCAGCTGAAAGAAGGTAATTCAACCCATCCAGAAACCAGGTAAGCAGTGACCCACCTCTGGAATGAAAAGGAAACACAACAGTCAGAGGTTTAACAGAGCCCATCTGCTATGGCCATGATCCTGGGCTTGGCTTCTCGGGCTGACATTCACTTGAGTCTATCAACTGATACAGTCACTTTCTTGGTTGCAATTTATGAGCTGCCAGTGTTTACTTGTGAGACTGTCTGGGAGCTGGAAAGGAAGATAAATACACCAAAGCCCAGCTGAGCAACTGATAGGTTTTATATTTTATTTCCAAGAAATGACATCTTGTTTTCACAAAGAGGTATGCCAGTCTCTCAGAGGCTGCTTTAGCCTTCAGGGACAGCCATGGCGGAACATCAAAGATGTCCAAAACAAATGTCAACAGAGGTGCTTCCGCGGTACCAAAACAGTAACAAACAACAACAACAAATTTAAAAAACAGAACAGAACTATATAACCCATTCAACATGTAGTGAAACAGTCTATCAAGTACTCTGAAGCAGTCGGTGCGGTGAGTACCGGTGGTGCTTCAGACAAGGGTGGCTTGCAGGGCTGGCCAACATGGAAGGCTCATGACAGAAGACTTTCGAACTCACTTTCTGTCCCACGTGGCTCCATCCCATGCTTTGTCTCAGGGTGACCCAAGACCAGTCCACAGAAATTCCTTTGGACCATCCCAAACTCCCAATGCCTGGTAGTCTTTTAAATGCCCTTGGAGCATGGTCTTCAGGACAGTCTCTTAGCTTTGGATAGAAAAAAAAAAGAGAGAAATAAGAGGAGCCTGAACGTCCCTTCTCTGGCCTTCCTCAGTCTCTTTCCCACACAGCAGTCATGGTGAAGGGAAAATAGAGCTCAGGTCATGTGGCTCTGCTCAAAGTCACTCTGCATTATCCCCAGAGTAAGAGTCAAGGTCCTTCCAAAGGCCTAAGGCCCTACATAAGCTGACTCCTGCCCAACCTCCTGACCTCACCCATTCCTCTCCCTATTGCTCACTCCACTCTAGCCACGCTGGCCTCCTTGCTGTTTCTCCAACATCCCAAGCAGGCTCCCCCTTCCTATTCCCTCTGTGTGGGACACTCCTGCTCCAGATGGCAACATGGCCATTGTCTTCAGAGTTTTACTTAAAAACATTAACTTCTCGGTGATGCCTCCCTTGACTACCCTATCAGAAACTTTCCAATGCTCTCCCCATCACTCCCTGATCCCTTTCTTGCTTTATTTTTCTCCATAGTCCCCTTTTTTTTTTTTTTTGTATGTGGGTAGCTCCCTGACTGGGAATCGAACCCAGGTCGCAGCGTTGACAGTGCCAGCGCCTAAGCCTTAAGCCACTACACCACCAGGGAACACCCCATAGTTCTAATCACGTCTAACTTACTAGATTTTCACTTCTCCTTTTATTCCTCACACCTAGATAAGCACAAAGCTGGCCTTCAATAAATATCTGTTAAAGGAAGGTGGGAATTACATACATAGCAATTGGCAGGGAAAGGTAGAGTTCTTCCAGTGTCCAGAGAGGGAGGGAGGAGGAGGGGCTACTTACTGGCTCCAGTATTTTCTGTTAATTTCTGCTTCCTTGATCCTGGGGAAGCAGGGATCCTAGTCTACACTAAGGGCACAATAAAGCCAGCAAGGAAAGTGTCCTCTTCCCTGAGACTGTGGTCTTTGGTAGCAGGATTGAAAGGAATATAAAAGTTACTTTCTCCCACCTCTGGGCAGGCTTTGAGGTGGTGGGCATTGGGGCTGGGCACGTCTTCAGACTTAGCTGAGTATGTGAGACTCCCTTTCTCTCAGCGAATGGCTTCACCTAGAAGCTCACAGAAAAATGCAGAAGCCACAAGAAACTGACGCCTCCTCTCAAGCCAATTTCCTTGCCCACACTTACACATTATACTCCTCTCTATGAAACACAGATGTGCCCTCCATCTGTGAAAGACTAATTCTTCCGCCTGTGCTCTGCATTCTCTCTCCTCTCTGGCCAACCTAAGACTTGTGCCTTATCCACTATCTCGGCTTCCCAGCATCTCCTTCAAACCAGCAATTGAACATGCTCCAATACCTCATGTCTTACATAACAAAACAAAAAATTCCTTTACCCCACTTCCTCTTCCTCTAACTACAGCCTTCGCTTGGTGCTGCTCCCCACCACGTTGGTCGTAGCCAAATTTCTTGAAGAACTTGTCTATTCTTACTCTCCTCTACTGCCTTACTTCATACTCATTCCCCAATCCACTGAAAAGTGGTTTCTGACCCCACTGGTGCCCCAAATTTGTACCAGATAAAGTTATCAATGTCCCACACATGTGCTACATCCAAAGGGCAATTTTTCATTATCTCAGTAGCATTTCACATCGCTGACCCCTCACTTCATAACCACTCATAATCGTGCATTTACTGAAGACCTACCACTCTTCTAGGCCCTGAGAATACCATATAGAATAAGATAAAAAACAAAACAAAACAACCCTGCCCTCAAGTTCAGAAATCGAGGGGCAAGAGCAAGTAACAAACACACTTTCAATCTTGTCAGTGTTTTAAAGAAATAATAGGGAGATATCTAGACTATAAAGAGGGGCCTAACTTAGAGAAGGGTATGGTCAGCAAGGCGGGAAGCACACCATTCTGATGTCTTGTTGCCTGTGTCACACGTCCCTCTTTTTCCATCTCTCTTTGGCTATTCCTCATGGGTCTGCCCTGCGTCCTCTTCTTCCCTGCCCGTCCCTTCAATGTTGGTGTTCCTCAGGGATAGGGACTTGACCTTAAGCTCTTGCTAACCACAGAGAGAATCCCCAAATGTAGTATCTTCTGGGCTCCAGCGCCACATAATCAAATACTCATTAAACAGATCCATTGATTTCCTCAAGTGCCCTCAACTTACTTTAGTCTAAAGCTAAAGTGATCTCTCTGACAGACTGCACCATCACCCACCCAGCTGCCCCTCACAGAAACCGGGTGTGATCCTCAACTCTGAGCTCCCTCATTCCTCGCCACAAACCAGTTCCACAAACCTGCAGATTCCACCCCCTAAACTACTGTTCAAGTACATCTACTCTCTCCATCCCCACTACTATTTCTCTAGTCCAGCCACCATCATCCTTGGCAAGAGTTGCTGCCTCTATTCTTACTCCCATCACTGTTTTCACGTCAGCCATATAAATGTACCCAGAAAACTATAAACACGAACAGTTACATCTCCAGTTAAAATCTTCTAGCCTACTTTTCAGGACTTACTGCTCAACACTCTTCCTAACACTCTACAATCCAGCTATTATGCCCTGGTTTCAGCCCTCAAAACCCCCCTTGCTTTCTTGTTTTTGGCTCCTCTACCTATAATATGCACCCACCTCCCTTTTACTTCCCTTCACTTCTCTGCCCTCCTTTGACCTTGACCTAATACTTTTCGTATCTCTTACCACATGTCACACTATTCTAAGCAGGCTAGGCCTTGCATCTAGATCAGTGGTTCTCAACCTGCAGGTCGCGACCCCTTGGGGGTCAAACGAGCCTTTCACAGGGGTCGCCTAAGACCATCGAAAAACACGTATCAGATAGTTACATTACGATTCGTAACAGTAGCAAAATGAGTTATGAAGTAGCAACGAAAATAATTTTATGGGGGTCACTACAACATGAGGAACTGTATTAAAGGGTCGCAGTATTAGGAAGGTTAAGAACCACTGATCTAGACTAAAAGTTCCCTGATGGCAGCAGCTACACCTGCCCTGCTCACAGCACCTGGCACTTGGTAGATATGGAAAAGGAGGAAAGGCCCAAATAAAGGAAGTAGGAAGGAATGTTTTTTTGAGGTTGCTTCTGGTTCTGGTTTCATGGGCCAAGGGGTAAAAGAGGTCCAAACTTTCCAGGGTAAGAAAGCAGAAAGCAATTCAAGAAGAAGCCCTAGCCAGGGATAGGAGCATGTCTAGTCTTATCAGATTTCTTAAGAACCAGAGCGGCAGGCAGTTGGACAGAATATATATCCAGTCAATGCAGATAAGTCTTAATGATGATGTACCTAATTCTATAGTATCCTGGGGAGGAAAAAAGAGGCATAACCAGTGACATCACAGCCACTTTCCATGATTACTTCATAGAAACTGAGAATATTAACTTATTTGAGCTTGCTCTAAAAATACTCTGTGTACAACTACTGTTAAGTGCAGGAACCAAGAGGCTCTTAAGAAAAAAAGCTGCTTTGGTTAATGATACTACTCTATATTTACACAAGTGGTCTTCCACAATAAGAAGTTCCTAGAAGTATGTTTGGAAAGCAAATCATAAAGTTCTATGTTAGTGGGAAGAGAGGATCCATTTTGTAGAGGGCCAAAATAACTGTTTTATCACTACAATAAAAAATAAGTAAGTAAGTAAGTAAGTAAGTAAATAAATAAATAAATGAAGCTAGGAGAAACCTCTGCTGTGGAAAACCACGATAAGTGACCTGAAGTACAACTTGCTAGATTCCCAGAGATGGCCAGAGCTGCTCCCACTTACTCCTCTTGAAGCTCTAGCATGTGCTCACGTCCCTCCTCCAGGCCCTTCAGCCTGCGGCGCAAGCCTTGGCCAGCAAGCTCTGGTCTTCCTTCCCCTTCAGTACAACATAGGGAGGGGGAGATTGGGGAGGGGAGGCTCATAGGAGTTCCCAACTCAGCAGTCAGGTAATCAAAGGTCAGATCTGAATCTCTTCACTCTGTCATGGCACAGTTCCCTCAAACACAGCCATCTAAGCACTGAGGGATCATTAATCACATCTAGGAAGGTCCGTCTCCTCAGCTGTAAAAACTTTTGCGGGGACCTGCACTGGTGAAGGGGAGAAGACCACCACTGAGTACTAGCCAGGAGCAGGCTGTTGACCTCCAGAGGAAGGACTATTCAGAAATCCCAAGGACTACAGAGTCCACAAGAAATTCGGGCCACTCTCCTTGCTCGAGCCCGCTCCTACCTCTTTGGAGTGTACTTTCTCTCCAATAAACTGTCTTTTGTTTCACCACTAAAAAAAAAAAAAAAAAAAAGAAAGAAAGAAAGAAAGAAAGAAATTCGACATTCTGGAACTTCCTGGGGTGCTACACCACATATCCCAATTAATGTCTTAGAAGCTGACTTCTAAGATCACAGTCCTTTTCACCACTGGGTAAACAGTTTCTATGCTGCCCTTGTCATTTCCAGCTGTGCATTCTGAGATGTCAATCAGGGTGATGATGGAGACAAAGATTAAGAGACAAGAAAAGGAAAACCAATAGGAGACAAAAGAGAAGGGAAGGAAAAAAGGAGACGCAAAAAATGGAAGGTGGTTTTGGACTACTGAAGAAAAAAGCTTCTATTAACAGTAATAAGTGCTAATTTTCCATCCCATGAAAATTTTGCTAAGGGTAAATTTTTAAAAGTCAAAAATTTTAGAGTCTAGAGTTATGTACTATTTGTATGCATGCATGTGGAGACCTCCACCCAATGCCAGCCTTGCTAAGAGCCACTGTCCTTTAGACAAACACTGTCCTATGCCAGGCAGGCATGCAAGACTTCATGGACATGACCCTCCTGCTTCTCTAGAGGCAGGACTAGCTGGATCAAAAGTAGGTACTAACAAGTATTCTCTCTGGATAGGTCCACTTACCAGACACTGTTAGCTGCTGCCATTCCCTGCATACTCCTTTACACAGTGTTGTCTTTCAGCAAAGGGCAATGGGCAATATCAGGTATAGCATGTGGGCAGGCAGAGATACTCATCAAAGACTGACAGTCTCTCCCATCCTGTGTCTGGATCATCCTCTTCCTATCCTATAGGAAGCTAGCAAGAACCAGAAGCCATGTGGTCTGACCTGGGCTGGTCTTCCTAGAGACCCCCAACATCTGTGTTCATAAAACTTTGCCTTCACTTCAGCACACCTGAAGGCCATGGCACAGTCCCACTAGCAGCCTCAGTTCAATAACAAGAGTACCAAGGGAGTTGGGGCATGGAATTTGAAAAAAGCTCCTGGATTGAAAATTGCTGTTCTAAAGGACCAACAAGATTTTCTTTCTGGACAATTTTCCTTCTTCTTTTCTAAGCATAACCCAAAGAGACTGCGAGGGAAAGCTAGAAATGAGAATGTTAACACTCTTCTCAACCAACCAACATTTAATAAGATCAGAGCAAACAGGGGAGGGGGAGCAATTGACAGGAGACTCTGCTCTAGCACCTCACCAGCTCCTGAGGGAAAGCCTCCATAGGATATAAACGTCTTCCCTTCAGAAAAATCTCATGTCAGTATCCCAGATAGTTACAATTACTCATGTGACAAGCACTTACAAGCTGTTCCTTATCTGCCCCAGCTCCAGAGTGTCCTTTCTCCAACACAGGATCTGGCATTGTAATATTCTCCTCTCCTCTGTATAAATCGAGCCTCACAGAGTTTACAAGGGATCAATGGCTAAACAGTCATGGCATTACTCTTCCCATGGGATATGGAACTTGGAGACAACAATCAGCGAGGGAGGCCTGGCATGAGGCCACTCTAGGTAGAAGCAGAGGCCCATGCTCCCTCTTCAAACTTGTGGTAAGAGCAAACCCTGCCGAGAAGGAACCTCTGCCCAGGAGGAAAACAGTCCTGCAGCAGAGTCTTAACTTTGATAATTACAGATTTGTCAATCCTAGTTCCCAGATCCTAAGTCTGGTCCTTTTTAAAATTCCCATGCCCTGGGGATTAAACCAGCTTTCACCTGGCAAGGAAGCTTGCTATTTGAACTGAGCATTCTCTCTAAACCCCACACTGCAGACCAGTGAAGCTGCTGATGGCTCTGGCACATGTTTTCCTAAACTGAGCCTCAGAACTTTCTGTGTGTCTCTAGAGAAAACCTCAAAGCTGCACTCACTGAGATAACTGCAGAGACTGAGGCTGCTGCCAGAATTGCCCTCAGCCAGTGACTGCAACAGGGAGGCTGATTTGGCCGTGTAGGCTCCTAGCGTTACCAAAAAAAGCAGAGAGACACCCTTTTAGCCTCTTTAGGAAAGAAAAGAGGGGTTTGAAATTATTTACTCTGCAGAATTAACTCTGTGTGAGAGGAGTCAAAGGTGAACTTAGGAAATGGGGTTCTTCTTTCCCTTTTCAGTGCTGAATAAAGCCATCTACCAAGCTTGGACTAGTGAGAAGAAACCTAGTCAGTGTGCTGGGTAAAGAAAGTGTATGGGTGTCCCTACCCCCACACAGACCCAGCACACTTCAGCTCAAAGGCTGACCTTGGCCAAATCTGGGTTGTCACTGCTCCTCTCAGAAAGGAAAGACAGAAGAAAACAGAAGGCATTCATAATGTGCTCATCGTGCTCTGGCACTCATGCAGACATTCTATCTTGTGTGGATGAGGGCACACCGCTAGGAACAAGTCACTGCTTCTCATGCCTCTGCTTGTGCTGATCAGCTTGTGCTGATCCCTATGCTTGGAAAGCTACCCCTTAGGGAATCTTTAAGACTCAGTTCACTGTGGAGTTGTATGCCTGAAACCTACGTAATTCTTGCTAACAGATGTCACCCCAAAAAGTCTAACAATAAAAATGAATTAAAAAAAAAAACAAAAAAAAAACAACTTACATATTTGACACTAACCTTAAAAAAAAAAAAAAAAAAAGACTCAGTTCAAATGGCATTTCTTCTGTGAAGCTTTCCCATACCTTTACCTGCCCAGGCCAAACTGAGTGTCCTCTTCTCTGAGTGTCCTAGCACCTTGCTGTGGAACTTGTCATACTACCAACGTCCCTTTCTATCTCCTCCATAGAGTGTGGGTGCTGTGAGAGCTGAGCCAATGCCTTATGTATCATTCTATCCTGGTATGTAGTACAGTGTTCCTATAAATGCTTATGGAGTGATAGGAGGGGGAGAGAAACAGCAATGAGATTCTGCCAGAATCAAGTGGCTCCTGGAAGGTAAAAAATAATCTGTGGGGGCTTAAAACGATACAAGGGGGTTTCCTGGTGGTGTAGTGGCTAGGCTTCAGTGCTCTCAATGCCGCGGCCTGGGTTCAATTCCCAGCCAGGGAACTAACCACGCCGCCAACCTCCCCACCGCCCGCAAAAAAAAAAAACTGGATACAGAATCCAGTAGCACACAGCTGTCAGAAAAGTGGAAAACATTTTGGTTCTAAAGAAACACCTGCATGCTGCTGTCCCTCACTACCACAGGTCAGAATGCCTTCCTTGAGTAGATCAGGCTCAAGCATACTTGCTGCTCAGCACCAGCACCACCCAGCTCTGTGACAGGCTTGCTGCCACTGCTACGGCTGACCAACTGAGGGCCCACTTCATTCCACAACAGCCTGCAAATCAGCATCAGATTCCTGGCCCTACTCCAAGCGGCTGATACCTGTTGAAGGGCTAGAAGAAAGGAAGCAGTGGACAGAAGATCCAATTCTTAGCAGTGTGGCTGGATTAGAGAATGGTACATCCAAAGACACACATGAATATGTGTTACCAATGGTCAGGTGTGGGAGACACCTGTAAGGATAGCGAGCTTCTGGTTCTTCTTCTCTGATCGGCTTTTATGTGCAGCCAATTGATATCACAGCACTTGGACTCTGAAGCTTTCCCAGAAGGTAGTGCTACAATGGATTATTAAAGGGACTGAATGTGATCATTAAATCCACCCTGCTTCTATGTACTCCCAAGCCCCAATCCTTCATATCCATTAGCTTCCTTGTGCTTTGCCCCAGGACACATTCTTTTGCCACAAGGACACTGAAGTTTTAAGCAGATCTGCTCTGCAACCCTCAACACAATAGCCCCAAGTGTGATGAGATCTTTTGGTTAAAAGAGCTGATATTCACTAAAAAAGCATGGTTCTCAGGGAAACTCACCTCTTCCCCAATCTCTTTATCCAACCTCTCTCCAACTGGGAGACTTGTTGGTAAATATATTAGGTCCTCAAAGATTACACGGTAGGATTAAATTTCTTTCTCTTTGGTTTAATATTATGCCCACTTTGTGTAATTAATTAGCTGTGACTCTTATAGAGAGAACCTGTTATGTGTTTTCTCCAGACATTTTTCAAGTTGTGAATCTCTAACTCATACACATCCTATTTATAATTGATTGTTGCCAAGTCTTTTGCAACACCTGGCCCACAACTAAACTGTCTTGAACAACAGCACCACCTAGTGATCAGTGCAGCAACTGTCTGACCATGTGTTTTCTAATCTTTTCTTACCCTGCTATAACCACGGCACATACACTTAAGTCTCTCCCTTTCCTGTTGCTCAAGTAGCTGAATTAATTGTACTTTAACTCTCATACATTATGTTTGACTCCTTTCACTTCTTCCCATTTCTTCCACCTCTTCTTTATCTCAAGAATCCTTTATCTGACTCTCTTCCCAAACCAAAAAAAATCTGCCAGTTTGTAAATAAATCCTTCCTTGAGGGCACTCACCTTCTTATTCATGCCCACTCACCTTTTCGTTCCCCAATGAGGACAATTCGTCGTTCTTTTACTTCTGAACTCAGATTATCTACCATCTTACTAATGCAACTGTCCAGAACCAGGGAGCGGGTTTTGAACTTGATGTCCTTCCGACAAATGGGGCATTCTATCTTCCGCTTCATCCATTCATTGATACAGTAGGAGCAGAAACTATGGGCACAGTTCAAGGTGACAGCCTGCAGTGGTAATGTGAACACACACATCAGAATTGTCATGCTTACTTTCCCAGGGTAGTTGTAATCTCAAAGCTAGGAAAGAAGTGAATTCCCAAGGTCAAATGGAAATTTTGTTTCGTTTTGTTTTTGTTTGCTTTTTAGTATGTGGGTAGCTCCCTGGCTGGGAATCAAACCCAGGCCACAGCACTGACAGCGCCAGCGCCAAAGCCTTAAGCCACTACACCATCAGGGAACTCCCTCAAATGGAAATTTAACCCTAATCCCATTTAAAGAGCTTACAAAGAGGTATTAGGATCATTCTTGGGGATGGGAAATTTTAAACTTCAAGTTAGATGATTATTTTCTTTCTTAAAATTAAGTTCATAGACTCAGGCCCCAGGTAAGCTGATTTGTCTGTTTTGTTCCATCCACCCACCACTGCCAACATGGGTTAGTGACCTTGATGTCACTGGGCACAAGGACTAATAAGCATGTGAATGGTTTGGTACATACATATACATCACTAATTCTCTTAGGAAAGACAAATGTATGTCCTGTTAATGGTGAATCAGGACCTAAATTTTAATATATGAGGGGAAGCACACACTGAATACTCAGTATAGAGACTAGCAGGAGGCATCATCTCTATTCAAAAGAAACCAAAAAATTTTTAAAAATGCAAAAGATAACTAAAAAGCTGGGGGGAAAGGAAAAAATGTAATGGGTTCACTGACAGTGCCTGAATCCCTAAGTAAATAAGCCTATGAGAAGAGAGAAGGAGACTTGTTGTTTGAGGGGTTCCTCTGAGTGAAGCTAGTGGTCAGATTTCTGCCACGCCCCTTTTCTTTTCTTTTTTATTCTTCTTTCTATTTTTGTTGTTTCTTTTTTCCCCCTAGTCCCTTTTCATTCCCAAGAATATAAACAATTCTCTTCATTTTTCTTGTTTATATATGAAGGGGGATCCCAAAACACCTGGTATTTATAAAAAAATCGTGTGTATTCTTACATGTTGAAACTTCAGTCACCTTCAAAGTACTGTCCATTTGATGCAATACACTTATCAAGATGCTTTTTCCACTGCTCAAAACCGTTTTTCAACTTGTCCATTTTGATCCCTTTTAGCACTTCTGCTGTTTTTTGTTTGTTTGTCTGTTTGACTTCTTCCACATTAGCAAAACATTTCCCTTTGAGGACTTTTTTCATGGGGGCCGGGAATAAAGAGTCACTCAGGGTGAGATCAGGTAAATAGAGAGGGTGGGGCACTGCAGAGGGTGGGATGGGGTGGGGAAGTGTCATGCTGATTTTGGTCAAAAATGCTGAACACTCAGTGCGGTGTGGGCAGGTACTCTGCCATACTACAACATTGCTTGTGTAAATCACCCATCATAAAATTGGCAAACATGTTGAAAGAGTCTCCAAAAAAATTTCACTGAAGCTGAATGCAGCCTCTCACAACACTGCCAGCTGGTACACTGGTGCAGATGGGTTCCTAGAACACTCACCTATCAGGGAAGCCTATACTACAAGGGGTTCTCCCTCCAGAAGATAATTTTGGGGTTTTTTGGGTCCCCCCTCGTGTGTCTCCTAAAATACTTTTTTCTGAGGCTCAAGAGTCTTCATTCCTGCTTTTAAGATAGCAGTGGAAAGTAACATAGGAATTGTGTATTTTTCACATGACAAGTTAAGCCCAGAAAGCCAACTAGGAGAAATTCTGTTTACGATGTGAAATAAATTCTCATGAACAGGTGTAAAAAACCTGTCTGTCTAATTAAAATGAACCTCTTGTGCTCGCTTCGGCAGCACATATACTATAATTGGAACGATACAGAGAAGATTAGCATGGCCCCTGCGCAAGGATGACACACAAATTCGTTAAAATAAAAAAATAAAAAATAAAATAAAATAAAATAAAATGAACCTCTTTCCAACATTGACTTTGAGAGGTGACCAGAGGAAATGGTCTGGCTACCAATGCTGTAAACAAAACACAGGTCAAGCTGTCTGCCTGTGCAGATGCTCCAGGATGGCTCACTTACCAGCCATTCCAAGCCCCCTTTCCTTGTCTTCCTCTAGTGGAGTCCATAGCCTGTCAAAACAACACTAACTTGAGCTTTTCCTAAGTAGGGAATCAAATGACTAGAAACTATGGGGAAAATTAGGACCTGAGGTCAGAGTGGATTCAGAGCATAAGAAACAGGTCTGCCCAGGAGAGGATTTTCAGGAGGCTAATAGACTCAACCTCCCTAAAGATCACCTGAACAAAGGAAACAGTGTCTGTATGCATTTTCCTTTTTAAAGGAGTCTGAGGGAGTTCCCTGATGGTGTAGTGGCTTAAGGCTTCGGCGCTGGCGCTGTCAGCGCTGCGGCCTGGGTTGATTCCCAGTCAGGGAGCTACCCACATACCAAAAAGCAAAAATAAATAAATAAAGAAAGAAAGAAAGAAAGAAAGAAAGGAGTCTGAAAAGCACTGCCATTTAACAACGTGAATTTAAACTTGTGTAAGATGAACTGATCACAAATGGTAGAATTTGTGAAAAATAACAGAATCTGTACAAAAATATGACAGGATAACAAATGGTAACCTGGGAAAGATGTTTCATTTTCATAGCCTCCGAGTCCTTGAAATATGTTACACTTGGCTGCTAAATTCCCAAAGTGACCACACATCATTGACATTTACCACCCTGTTTAAAGGCTCCACCAGGAGCTCCCTGGTGGTGTAGTGGCTTAAGGCTTCGGCACTGGCACTGTCAGTGCTGCGGCCTGGATTCGATTCGCGGCCGGGGAACTACCCACAAACAAAAGAAAATATAAGAAAATAAAATAAAGGCTCCACCATGCCCATTCAGAGGAAAGAGAGAGTAACTTAATAGGGCAGATTTATTCTGATACTTCAAAAACTGTATGCCATGTAGCCTTGTTTTCTCCCCAGTAACAGAGATAAATGGTTTATTGCATTAAAAATACTCAAGAACAAATGAAATAAGAAGGTCAGTGAAGGTAAAGAATTGACTATAGGAGTTCCCTGATGGCGTAGTGGCTTAAGGCTTCGGCGCTGGTGCTGTCAGCGCTGCGGCCTGGGTTCGATTCCCAGTCGGGGAGCTACCCACATACCAAAAAGCAAAAAAAAAAAAAAAAAAAAAAAAAAAAAAAAAAAAAAAAAAAAAAAAAAAAAAAAAAAAAAAAAAAAAAAAAAAAAAAAAAAAAAAAAAAAAAGAATTGACTATAAAAACAAATGAGAAGTGGCCACCTCTAGAGGTCACTTTGAAGTCAAACAGCTACAAGAAATTCCTGGAAGAAAACGCCCTTCAGTATATTTCCCTATAGCAGAAGCAGCCTGGATAGTCAAAGCTCTATTCAGGGATGGGAGACCAACAAGCAGTGAGACACTGTTCATAATTACCTCAATGAAGTATTCTGAGCAAATGATACACTGGAGCTCATTCTCTAGCACGTCATTCAGGTGGCTAAGAATTTCCTCCTTCTGTGCTTGCACCTTCTCCTTCTCTTCCTGCAAAAAGACACACAACCCGATCTGTTATTCAGGAGAACCAACAAGAATGCACAATAGGACAGGGAGCAGGGTTAATCATCTGGAATGGGATTCAGGAGTCTTATTCACCCTGGCACAGCACCAGAGAAAAAACACTTTCCACAAGGGTGATTATTTCTCAGAACTGCTTTCTAATATGGGGTACTGTCTTCCTTTCTTTCTTCTCTCTGCTTTTTCAGTTTATACTATATTTTGTCTCCTTCCCAAAATTAACCAAATGAGAAAAACTGAAGGTAGAATACTAATCCCACCAACCACCCAAAACCAGAATGAGGCATGAAGTGTCTCACAGTGAACTGAAGTTCAGAGGTAATAACAAAATCAGTCCAGGAACCAAGAACTCACTGGACAAGAAAGAAGACATAAAGAACAGTCCATAGAGGCAGAAAGCTTGAATTAGTGTGTAAGGTCCCTGTGCTCTTTGTAGCTGCCTCTTCTATAAAATAAGGATAATACCTATATTTCCTGGAGGCAGGAGGCTAAGAGGAGGCCTCCTGAAGTACCTTTAGGTCCCAAGCTCTATGATGCTTGCCACTTCCCACTCCTGCAGAGGTCTGCAGTGCAATTTTCCTGTGCTTTCCCCAAGAGGTCAGAATGCTTGCAGACACCCTTTTAAAGGAGGATTGTAGGCATGCTCTCTTGAAGTAGACATTTATTTAAGTTAGCACCTCATCCCCCAAACAATGTATCAGAAGCCCCTGAGGGAGAGGAAAAGACATTTAAGGTATATTTGAGCAGTGGATTCATTTTTCATCTTTTATTTTCTCTTCTAATTAGACTGCTTACAGCAATGAAGAGGGATTGGACCCATTTCCAACCAGAGTCCAGTTCCCTGAAAATTTATGAATTGCTGGGTTTAAAAAGATGTGGTGGTTTCTTGGAGGTTAGGGAAGAAGGTACGATGTGATTTAAACAGAAGATAAAGATATCAAATTACCTGAAAAGAATCTCCTTTCTATATTCTGTTCAGGTATATGAGGAGGGATAAGCTGAGAAATGCAGTTAGACTCAGGCATTAATTTCAGGTGAGAGGTTGTAAACTGATGGCCTGTGGTCTGGATCCAGTTAGCCTTGTTTATTTGGGACCTCATGGTTTTGAAAAACAAAACATTAAACTTGCTGCTCATCTTTGAAAATTAGGATATTTCATGTAAACATTTGGATTTCCATCTTCTGTAGAAAACTCAGAAGATGTAACAACACTGGGCTTGCATTTCTGGATGGTAACAATAGCCAGCAGCAGAGAAGAACTGCCTCTTGGGGTAGGGGTGGGGGGCAAAGGCCCCTTTCCCAAGGACCTTTGTTCTCACAGCTCCTTGCTGTGTTCTTACACTAAGGCCACTTTACTCACTTCTATCATCAGTCTGACCCCGGTGGGCACTTGGGTTTACAACCCCTAATTTAAGAGTTCCACTGATTTGATGTAGAAAATAATTACACATATGGTGATGGAAAGAGAACTGACTATGGGTGATGAACATATAACACAACACATAGATGATATATTGTAGAATTGTACACCTGGAACCTATGTCATTTTTAATAACCAATGTCACCCCAATAAATTTAACAACAAAAAGAAAAAAAGGAAATAATTACATAAATGCATGAGGATGATCTATTTTTTGACTACACCATTCCTTACTTAGCCTATGTCAGTGAGACTGAAGGAACATCTCCCTTAACAATGGACTAGACTGCAGGATGTGAGTGTCCTTTCCCAGTATTTCGGTTCTGAATGAGGGAAGGAAAAAGATGTTATCTTGCAGGCAGAACCTTCTACAGACCTGAATAATTTTAAGGAGTGCTTCCCCTCAGGCAGGGAAAAGCCATAATCTCTTTCTCTTCATTCACCATAGCTATCCTTGCACTGCTGAAAATGCTGAGTTGCATTTACAAATCAAACTTTAAACCTTTATCTTCTTTCTAGTACCTTGGTCTGCTCCAACTCTTTGTTCTTGGCTTGAAGAACTGCTTCTAAGTTCTTTTTGTTGTGATTTAGCTCTTCCATTAGATCGTGATGCTGCAGAAACATAATATAGAAATGATGAGCTACACTGCACCCTTCCTTTTAGCCACACACATGCCTGCTCCCTCCATCATTGGCTTTGGTTCAAGGGATCAATGGACTGGCAATTTAAAAATAATGCCTGTGTTCCTTCAGGACATCCACTTACCTTTTTCAGAGAAGGGAGCAGTTAGGGAGGTTAGGCCATCAAATCTATTCATCCCTTTGGAAATAACCTAACCTCCATGGCCATCCAAATCAACTGAAGAAACTTCACTGCCTTCCAGAGAGTTTGATTCTAGAGGTTTGGCTTGGGGCCCAGGAATGTGCATTTTTTAGAAAGCCACCCAAGTGATTCTTGGAACCAATGTGCAAGAACTAGTGAGTAACTCTGAGGCTACTGAGCACTGGAAGTGGCTTTTAAGGCATAATCAGGGAGAAATGGGATTCAAGGAAACTAGGTAATCATTTTCATTGAAATAAAAAAACTTTAACCTATTTATTCTAAAATCACATACTACATGCTCATAAGGCAATGTTGCCTAAACTTTGCATGATATTCTGGAACCTGGCATGCCTAAGAGCTAACACCTCATTCACTGTGACTAACCTACACAAAATGTCAGGAGGCTCCACTTCTATGATACATAATTTCAGAGCTCTTTCATGCTTAAGTATAGTTTATACTTAAATCTTACTTCAAATGCTTTTTTAAAGCAGGTGGAGTAAAGGTAAGTGTTTCTAAAAAGGTAATACCCAAGAAACAAACTTTAAATGTCTGGTCTCCTAAGAAAAGGAGTTAACATCAGAAGGCCTAGGTGCTCATTCATCTTGACTGCTAATTAGATGTGTATACCTTAACTTTCTCATCTATAAAATAGGTGCCTCTCCCACATCTGTGTGAGTAAAAAAACAACACATATGAAAGCATTTAGATAAGTTTGACTCTGTAGATGCAAGTTGTTATATTGGCTTGGGATAAATGAAAAAGAATAGCTTCACAGGGACCAACAGGGTGGACCAAAATACAACCACGTTTCAGTTGAGACAGTGGTATGTCCCCCAGGCATGTTGTTATAGAACCATGACCTAAAAGTATTCCATTTAAGATAATGGATGGAGAATGGCCAAGTACCTTATGTTAAATGACAGTGTGTTTTCCTGTCTCAGGAGATGATGAGGAGCTGTGGGTGAAGGGTACTCAATGATTCCTTAGGGATTTCTGAATAACAGAACCTTACCTTCCAGTCAATTTCAAAATAATATCTGAATATTGCTTTAATAATGCCCTAAATGGGAAAAGTGCCTACTCTCCCACACTAAAAAATACACAAGCTTATAAAATAAAATTCCAAAACAACTGAATTAATTTTCACCTAATTCTTTCCAAGGCTGTTGGTGCACTCAAGGAAATCAGGGCAGGGGCCTCCCAAGCTTAGTAATATGTGACTATTAGCACTGAAAGAAGGCTGGGAGGTAGGCATGCAATCAAAGAATGCAGAAATAAATTATCTTAAATTCTAATGTGACTGCTCACTTTTCTCAAGGAGATATGAACAATCCCACTAACCTGACTATACTTGCATCAAACTACTAATCATAACACATAAAGGATAGAAGACAAAGGAGGTTTTAAAGATGCAAAAAAGGCTATAAAAAATAATATGAGAGAAATAGTCAAGTTAAATTAAATAAAAGAATCATTTAAGAGATTTTTATTCCTGTGAGCCTTGCCCTTTCAGTAAATCAATGTTTTGCTGTTAAACTGCACATTCTTGACCTGACCTAAAATGTGTAATTGGAACATTCTTGAATGGTTTCTGAATGGCTTCAGTTCAGGAATGGTGAGGTAATGGAGGACCCTGCAGGCCTTGGTGGCCAAGTCGTAGCTCGCAATTCCCCTCCGCTGCCCTCAGCTTTCTGGGAGTGCAGCCACTTCCCCTGAGAGCCTCCTAATTGCTACAGGCTCTGTTTCATCTTCACTAGAGCAGCTTCTGCTCAGATGAAGATGTTAAGTTTTCATGCTGAGGTCTGGCATGTCTGTGGGACTCCAAAGCTCCAACCTGACAGTGTGAGCAGCTGCCACCTGCTCTGTCTACAGACTGGAAATGCTCAGAGGTGTGTGCTAAGCAGCAGAAGCAGCCAGTGACCATGCAAAGCCTGGCTGCCTGCACTCTCCTGCACTCCGCAGCACACTACACTCTCAGTATAATGGCAAGAGATAAGTTACCTCCTGCAGAGTCTGGGCCAGCTGTTGCTTCAGGTCCTCTTCTCCTTGCTCTTTCTCCAAACCCTACAAAGCCAAAAACAAAAATAGAAGGTTTCCCTGTAGAAAGGGAAAAGAGAAACAAAATCCAGCAACAAACAGAGCAGACCAGCTAGCATGAGCATCTGGAAACAACAGGGGGCAGACAGCAGGCGGAAAATTTCTCATTTTACTTCAAGCTGTTGGCAGTCAGGGATTTAAGCAGAGCTAATTGCTCAAATACTGTTTACCTCAGGGCTGTCACCTTCAAGCTACCACTCAGGCTGTTTTGGAGAAACTCTGGGCTGATACTCCAAGTCTCCTTCACTGGCAAATGCTGTGACTCCCAAAAGGATGCAAACTCAAAGGTTCTGAGCCACCAACTATCTAAACTCAGACATATCCTGTTAGCGCTGGCACTCACAAGGTCCACCACGTTTCTTCCCTCGATTCTGGGGACTCTCTGTCTCACTCTGAGTCTCTTTACCACTTCCAGCCTATGAACTGCTCCTCCTTCCACTGTGCCTGAGCTTATGCTGTATTTTTCCCATTGGTCCCCTCTGATATGGATGCCTTCCTCATCATTATTACCCTATGTCCAGCACCTTCCACAAGAACCTCTGGGCCTTTCCCTCCTTACTTTAAGAATTACCTACCCATTTAATATACCAACTTGAAGCTGTTCTCTAATGTAAATACAGTGACTTAAAACTGTTGTATTTTATGTATATAATACATTTACTAATAAGCATCTTTATAACCACCTGAACCCAAGTATAATGACAGGCAACATAGGTGCTGAAAAAAAAATTTGTGGGAAGCAGCAAGGGTATAAATAAGCTTCTGAACAAGTAGTCAGTGTAGAATAAATTCCTAGGGCTTGGTGGTAGAGGGAAATCCAGCTGATAAATGAAGAACTAGATACACTTCAATATGAACAATTTATATATGACCCTCTCAAAGTTGGAGAAATTTTCTAAGCCAGTCCTTTTTGCCTTTATCATTTTGGTATGGAAAAAGATTTTATAGCAATACCTTGAAGCATGCACAGAGCAGCCACAAATATTAATTAACAGTAACTCACGTTCCTGAACTCGTTAGCTTTTAAAGAGAGTTCTGCTCTGGGAAAGGTGGCATCCGCTAATATGTAGAGCTAAACCTCCGTCTATTAATTTCAAGAACTAGTCCTGGATAAGGCTGGATAAGGGAAGAAAAAAGGTACAATAAGCAAGCAGTGCCCTTTAAAAGACCTATTTAATCCACGGCTTCTAATAATACTACCAGTTCAAGGGATAGCAGAGATTAGAATGAAATTTATAAATTTTTCAGAAAAAAGCCAACATTACTGGTTGTTCTTGTCCTGAACAAAGTAAACAAAAGATAAAAGCTTACTCAGTTTAATCCTGATTGGCCCATCTTAGTTATATGTCAACAATGGGAATTTCTGAATTCAATACTACCTGAGCAAATAGGTAGGAGTAAAATGTGTGGCTCTTGCCAGATGGGAACATTTTGAGTAGGGATGAGGATCAGCTCTAGCCTACAAGCTCTGTAAGAGCTTGTCATCTAAGAAAATGACTCAAGGATGGGGGCGCATTTGGTCCTCCCTTGACACAGGCAGGACAGTCATTATTTTACCTTCCCACTACAGGCACTGTGGAAGGTGGCTTATCACTCAACCCAACAACTGATTTATGGTGCACTTGTCCCCTCCCATGCTAGCTGCTCAAAATTTTTTTTCTCCTTTGTAGCCTCCCACTTCCTAGGTTAGTTACAGAACTACTAACAAGTTACCAGGTACATCAAGGGCAGAGTAAACAGCTGACCCCTACCTGCCTTGGGGCTAAATGATTTGGCTTCGACCACAGAGCAAAGAAAAATAACTCATGAGGATGACTATTGGTTTAATGGGAATGTACTATGGTTTTGTGGCATCCTGACCTTCATCCAACCTCTCTGAATTTATCTCAGTTCTGAGATGCTTCAATTTACATCCTGAGATCAATTACATCCTGGGGCTGGCTCTGCCAGCCATCTTAACCCATCTTGGCACCCACACTATGGCTCTTGATCTGATCATCATGCTGAAGCCTTAACCCTTGAGTCAACCTCCTTCTCTTACCTCAAAGTTTTATGTTCCCATTCTATCTCCTCTTCCTGGCACTCAGCATTTGGTCCCTGACTAAGAAACAGAGCTCTGGTCAGAGGCTCACAAAGGGCCTGCCCAACCCTGAGAGGCACTCTTGTCCTCCCCTCCTATGTGGTACCTGAAGATACTGCTGCTCTTTCTTGAAAAATCTTCACTAGCTGCTCCACTCTGGCCTGCTGCTGGGCCTGCTCTGCATAAAGAAGGGACTGTAAATCCTGAAATTCCTGCTCCATTTCCACAATTTTCTTTGCGTTCCCTTTTTGGGACTGCTATTTCACATTCAGAGCAGCTACCTGCTCTTCCTGCATCTGTGCTTTAAGCTTCAGAATCCGAGACATAATCACCTTAAAGAGCTCTAAGATGTGCTGAGATGCTAAAGGGTATGAAACTTTCTGCTTCTTATGATGAAGTTCCACGACTTTTGCAGGGACAGAAACATGAGTTCCTCTGGTCTTGTCACTTGGCTCAAGAGAAGTCAGCTTAGGATCCAAGTATTCAGAGGACTGACTGGCCACTTCACCTTTCGCATGTGATTTCACTGGTTGATCAGATTCACAAGACATTTTAGTTATTCTGGATTTCAAATTTGAGGGGCCTTCAGCTCCAAGACCCTCCAATTCATCCAAACTAAATTTCCTTTTAGTTCTCAAGTCCTTATTTTTTTCCATTATCTGGTCACTCTTTGGGGTAAGATAAGAATTCCTCTCTTGGTCTTCTTCAGTAACTTCATATTCATATTCTGCATTTTCCTTATTTTCCAGAGGCATCCCAAGCTGGATGTGATCTCCTTTATGGATAGAATAGACCTTTAAAGGTTCTAGACGTACTCTGTTCAGCCAAACACCATTCAGACTCTGGGGAATGTAAAAGAAAGACAAAATAAGATTCATGCAATTCTCTTCTGCTGCTGCAAAACCTTCTGCCTTTTCAGAAGATAAGCCCTTGAGAACAAGTAGAAAAGAAAAGTTCATAAACTACCATCCTTAGAAACAGCATTCTTCAAATAGCACTTTGGCTTTTTACCTACATTTCACATTCATGCCTCCACAGAGAACCGCCTGTGTTACCAGGCAGGAATCACCTTATTACTGATGTATCAATTACTCAAATAAGTACAGTAGTATTAAAAGAAAATGAAATTGAATAGCTCCTACTGACTTAAACTTGAAGCAATGGCCCAAGACTGAAAAAAACTGCTATTAGTAAAGGAAGCAGCATCTAATGATGAGGTCGAAAGGTAGGTTTGACCAGGAAAGTCATGCAAGCACTGTCTTTGGATGTGGCCCCTGAACACATTGGTGAATGAGCAAAGCACTTTCCAGTACATTTAAGCCAAAAAAGAGAATACCAATACCCTGTCCTGGGGTCAAAGTGCAGGTGGGTTCTGACCCAATTAATAGCACCAGAGGTCCATGGGCAATACAGCACAGTGGTTAAGAACTGGAGTTCTGGACTCAGAGAGACTTGAGCTCTTAACCTCCTGCACCACCGGGCTATTAGTTGCATGGCTTTTGGCAATTAAATTCTGTGTCTCAGTAATGTCTGTAAAATAGAAATAGTATAGTACCTGCTTCATACGATTCTTGAGGAATAAATGAGATAATACATGTAAAACACTTCACATAGTCACACATATTTAATAAATGTTTGATAAATATTTACTTTGTGGTTTTAATTAATTCATAGTTTAGGGGTTAAGAGCACGAACTCTGGGGTCAGACTGCCTGAGTTTATAATCTGGCTCCATCACTTAATAACTATGTAACTTGGAGTAAATTTCTTTCTTTCTTAAATTTTTTTTGGGGGGAGGGTAGAACCCTGGCTGGGACTCAAACCCAGGCCGTTGAGAGCACACCACCAGGGAACCCCCTCCTTGAGTAAGTTTCTTAACCTCTCTATGCCCCAGTTACCACAGCTATAAAACAGAGAATGATAACAGTCTTTCCCTTGTGGTGTTTGTGTGGCTTTAATGAGATAACATATGTAATGTACTTAGAAAAGTGCCTGGGACATGGTAAGCATTATATAAATGCTCACTACTATTATTATGTTCTGGCTCAACTGGTTTATTAACAATCACTTCAATTTTATGCTCAGCATCTGACAAGATAAATATGCCAAGTGTTAAAATAGAAGATATGAAAACAACTTTTAGCAGCTGACTGTGAAAAAGAAAACACAAGGGCACATATAAGCAAATGTGGGATTACACAGCACAGCCTATAAATGCAATGGAATATCAGTTAGTAAGTGATGCTAGATAGGGATGATGGGTTCTAAAGCAGACTTGAAAGAAATGCAGGATTTAGAGTTTAAAGAAACATGTGAGCATTTTAATCCATATCAAGGACTTAATTTTGGGGGACAAGCCAGAGATGAAGCTCACAGATGAACTGGGACTAAGATTTATGTTTATGTTGATAACTATAGCTACCTATTATACTTTTAGCTAGAAAAATTATCTGATCAACCCAAATATGAGAGATGTGTGCTTAAGCACAAAGTACAGAGGATAAAGTGGGATAGAGATTGGCTCTTAGCTCTGGTTTAGTATTAGGCTCTTGTTTCTGGTTTTCTATTATTTGGTTAGTGGAAAGAGGGAGAGAAAGTCTGGCATAGATATATAAAGAAAGACTGCCTTTAATGCACAGCCTTGGGCCTAACCTGGCTTATCTGGCCAACCTTCTCCCAACGTTTCTACTCATATTCAGCCAGAGAAACTATGGGGAGTAATCTGTTCTCTGAAAACAGTGCAGAAATAACAAAGGAGGAAGATGGAGGTCAGAAGAATCTATTTGGGAACAATTTTATATCAGAATAGACTACATAGGAAAAGTCTCAGAAAAAATACTATGACACAGAAGGCTACCTAATGTTAAGGTATAGACATTTAAGAAAAATCTCAAAGGCAGTAATAAGGTGGAAGGAAAGAAGGAAGAAAGGAAGGAAGGAAGGAAGGAAAGAAGGAAGGAAGGAAGGAAGGAAGGAAGGAAGGAAGGAGGAAGTTAGGTGGTTGCTTAGTTACAAAAGCAGCTCAAAGCTAGAGAAAACAAGGAATCCCTAACAAGCTGGGGCAAACTTTCAAGACATATTGCAACTCTGCACTAGACCTTCTGTATTAACCTGCCTCCTTCAGAACCCTTCGGGCCTGGAAAAGAAGTTCTCAAAATTTCCCACATTTTATCCTTGTATCCTTTTGTTTATCCATTTATCACTCCTTGGTGACACCTAGTGGTATAATTTAGAGCATCGCCTGGAGTCAGGTCTCTTCACAAGGTGACTACAGAAAAAGATGAAAATACCATGGTTATGTAAGAACAATCTAGACTGCCAGGATATCATCTCAAATACAATCGTTTAAATAAACCAAACTCTGTTCAAGCCTTTCTTGACGTTGGCTTTCATAATCACCAGTTTGAACAATGTCAGCAGCAGCAATGTGATAACAACAAAAAAATAATAAGACCTCCTTAATGTCTTAAAGTCATCAATGGGGAAAAAATGTGAGATAACATGCACCCCCCTTTTACTTCACCTGATGCTCAATCTCTGCTCAGCATTTTTAATCAATTGTTGAAGACACTGGAAACCCCAAACCAGAAGGCAATGTTTCCTTGGAGTTTTCCAGATGATTTATGTAGCTCAGTAGTTCTCTACCCTACCTACACAGTGAAATCACCTGAAAATGTTTAAAACAAATAGCAATGCGTGAGTCTCACCCTCAGACTGAGTTCATTAGTCAGAGAGGGGACAAGGCATCAGGATTTTTAAACTCAGGTTTATGTACAAATACATATGATGTGTAATTGTATCAAGACAGAGTCCCTTTGTAGTCAACCCTTCCCCCATTCCTAGGCATCTACTTCTCTGCCCTATCTACACAGATCTAGAATACCTCTTCCAGAATGTTGTATAAATGCAATCATATAGCATGTACCCTTTTGAGTCTGGTTTCTTTCACTTAGCATAATGACTGAGACTCACTCATGTTGTTGCATTTAAGAGTAGTTCAGTATTTTTTTATTGCTAACCAGCACTTCAGGGTAAGGGTGTATGACAGTGGTTCTCAACCTTCCTAATGCCGTGACCCTTTAATACAGTTCCTCATGTTGTGGTGACCCTCATAAAATTATTTTCGTTGCTACTTCATAACTGTCATTTTGCTACTGTTATGAATCGTCATGTAAATATGATATGTGTTTTCCGATGGTCTTAGGCAACCCCTGTGAAAGGGTCATTCGACCCCCCCAAAGGGGTTGCGACCCACAGGCTGAGAACCACTGCTCTAGGTGAACAAACCTTACTTCTTGGTACAGTTTAGCTTCTGGTCTTCCAGCTGCTGTAGCAATGGTTCTCAACCCTGTTTTCAGTTTTTGCTCTTACCTGGGGTACTTTAAAAAATACTCATGGTATCACATTGAAACTAGGAACTTCATCAAAAGACATTAAGAGAGTGAAAGACAAGCTCAGAGTGGAAGATATTTGCTAGACCTAACCAGTGAAAGACTCATACAGAACTCCAATAAGAAAGATAACGCAGTTTTAAAAATGGGCAAGAGGCAGGCACTTCACAAAAGGTTGTATCCAAATGTTCAACATCCTTGAAAAGTTGTTCAAACTCATTAAATGATCAGGGAAATGCAGATTAAAACCAGGATGGAATACAACTACATACCCACCTAAAATTAAATATTGAAGATGCCATGTTATCAGCAAGGACATGCAGCAAAAGTTGTTTTTGGGTAGAAGTGTCAATTAATATAACTATTTTGGGAAATTATTTGGTATTATTTATGAATATGCACACATATATACCTTATCAGACGAAATGTCCATCAACAGTATAATGGAGAAATAAACTGAAATATTCTTATAGTGAAACACTATACTGTAATGAATATGAACAAACTACTACTATATCCAACAACACAGATACATCTCACAAACATAGTAATGAGATACCAAAGAATACATATGATACCATTTATACAATGTCAAAACCAGGCAAAACTAATGTATGATGTTAAGCCATCCTAGTAATAATGTTATTGGTGGGGAAAGGGGGCCTACTAAGTAGAAGGAAACAAAAAGAAGTTCCTGGGGTGCTGATAAATGTGAATTATTTATTTTTTTTAAACTTTATGGTAGTTACACTGAGATGTTCACATTGTGGTTATTCATCTAGTTGTACATTTATGATTTGTGCAATTTTATGTTTGTATGAAATGTTTTAGTAAAGAATTTAAAAATATTGACTGATGTGCATCTATTAGAATTGCTAAAATAAAACAATAGCATGTGCTGGTGAGCATCCAGAATAACTGAATTCTTGAACACTGAAAGTGGGAATACAAAATGGTACTGCCACTTTGTAAAACAGTTTGGCAGTTCGCACTTAGTTAGTGACCCTATTAATGATTAATGAAAACTTATGGTCCCACAGAAACTTGTACATAAATGTTTATAGTGGCTTTATTTATAATTGCCAAAAACTGGATAACAACAACCAGGGAATGAATAAACAAACTCATACGCCTGTGGTTCTCAACCTGGGGGTCGAACGACGCTTTCACAGGGGTCGTCTAAGACCATCGGAAAACACATATCAGATATTTACATGACGATTCATAACAAAGCAAAATGACAGTTATGAAGTAGCAACGAAAATAATTTTATGAGGGTCACCACAACATGAGGAACTGTATTAAAGGGTCACAGCATTACTTGAGAACCACTGACCTACAGTATATAACTCTTTGAAACTTTAAATGCCAGAGCCTACAGAAGGACAAAGGTAGGAATCACCAGATAGCAGGTAAACAGCAGTATGACAGGAGGGGAAGAATAGAAAACGTTCCAGTGACATGCCTGAACCTCTAGGACTGGAGACAGCAAACCCACCACAGCATTTCAGATTGTGATTTTGAAACAACTAATTTTCTGAAACAGCTGGATACAAATACATAGAATGAACTATCTGAAGAGCTACTCAATTAACTGAATCTACACAACTACAACCACCCTATTATGTGTGTTGAGTCAGCAGTACTCCAAGGTTGGGGTTTTTTCCTCCCCTAAGCCAATTTTAAACCAAAATTGCATTTGTTACAATTTTTATCTGTACTTAAGCTTTTCCTTTCTGTCATTTCCAGCATATAAGGGAGATCGTTTTATGAAGAGAATATAGTTCTAAGTTTTGAATTATTAGAAGTATCTACCTCTTGAAAAGACTTGGCAAATAACTTCAGATATGACCATAACAATATGCTGCACCTGAAATTCAAATCCTTCATTAGGGAAAGAGGGCTGCAAAGGCATCATGCCAGAAAGATACCAGAAAGAAAAGGAACATCTGTTAAAAAAAAAAAATAAAAAGGTGTGGGGAGGGGCTTACCTATAAGAATAGTTACCCCATCAAAACACTCCAGTTATAGCTTCTCTCAAAGATCAGTTACCTCACAAACGGAATCAAAGCTAAGAGGCTTAAACTAGAAAAGACATGGAAGAACCAGGCGCCTACCTTTCCTCTATATTATCTGTCTGAGATACCTGAGAGGAGTCTTATGATAACAGCTCCTAGAAGAAAGGGTATACAGCAAACACTGCAGAGCGATCTGGGGAGCACAGTCATGATCTGTTGCTGGCATAGGCTGCCTTTGTATCCCTGAGGTAGACGGTTAAGGAACACTAAAATCAGTCAGCTGCTGGCTTCCCAACCTCTCAAAATCTGCTTTCCCATCAATGGAACATATCCATACTGCATATAATCAAAGAAAGAAGCAGCAGACAACTCATCTCTATAATACTGTAATCCTATTTCTCAGACAGCCAACTCTGATGAAAACATCTTTCCCTAACGTGTTTTGATATAAGTTATTGCAGAGGCTTCAACATTTGTAACTGTGTCTTAAATATGTATAATTAATTTTTTAAATCATGCAGCAAGTATAGAAAATCGCTTGTGTCCTTTTCTGGTATCTGACAAAGGGGGTTTAGTAGAGGGACTTATTTGAATTTGAGCCCTGGCTAATTCACTCACTCTTCCAGTCAGTTATGTAAAAGGCCTTAAACAACTTAAGTTTATCTCTCTGGGCTTCAGATTCATCTACCCCATAAGTGGTTAAACTAGACTAGATCATCCCTAAATTCCCCTTTTCAGTGCTAATTTCTAACCTCATAGTGCCTTGCCAAGAATGCTGAACCAATATATTTAGCATTTATACAGCCTCTTCTTCAACACAGTGCCAACTCAACTTAATCCTAAATGCAGGAAGGGACTTTCTCCAATGCCTTAAATGTAACAGTTTCATGCATGCAAAATGAGGCTGCTGGGCAGGCCTGCAGGATATTGTGAATTATAATATATATTAGGTTTTCATCTCTATTTGTAACACAGAGCATCTAAAATGCTTGGAATTTCCTAAGTGGTGAGAGAAATAAAGGTGTCTTTTGTTATGTTAAGAAGGTGACTTTCCCAATGCCCCCAGGTTGCCTAAGGATGAGGGCCAGTTGCCAGGGTAGCCAACCCTGTGATTGGAGGGCTAAAACTTTCACTCCACAACTTGACGGGAGGGGTTAAAAGTTGAATTGACAATCAACAGCCAAGGATGCCTCTGTAAGGAAGCCTCTATTAAAAACAATAAAGGGCAGAATCCTAGAGCCCCTGTGATGTGGGCCAAATAGAGCAGCCATGCCCCCACTTCACTAAAGACTCCTTTTCCTTGTTCTTTAGCTCTTAGTTTCACCTTTTCTTAATCGCTTTCCTTATCAATTTTCTCTGGCTCCTCACCCCGAGCAACAGACTTTCTATCCTGAAACCACCTAGTGACAAGGGCTTTAAAACCTATTTCTCTGATCAATGCCTTTAAAGTACTAACTGAATTAATTTCTCCTAATCTAGAAACCATCAGGATACTAGCAGTGCTCCAACAAGGATTCCAGCCCATCTCAACCAAAGGAGCCAACATGGCAGATCTCAACCCCTTCCCCTTTAGATCAGATAGGGTGAGAGCTCCGTGGGTCCCCAATTGGTAGGGACAATGACCATTTTCAGTGCAGGAAGCAGATACAGAAGAGGAGACCTTCAGCCCCTCAGCTTCCCACAGAGATTTGTGGGGATCACGTCTCTCAAGAGAAATGTGAGGCAGGTAGATAGAGTAGAGAAATCTCGACCTCTCCCATGAGACTCGCCCTGCTGGAATTGTTATGCCTAGATACCACCCTTTCACAAGTAATCCCTGCCCCAGCCTAGGAGAAAGTTCCAGACAAAGACAGGGAAGTCAGAGGGCCCAAGAAGTCTACCAGTTTGGGCCAGTTCCTGACGCCTGGACAATGAGAGTTACAACAACCTTCATTTCACCTGAACCTCATTATACCATCATTGTAATGTCATTTTACATATATATATATATATATATCATTAAAACAGTCTGAACTCTGGGAAAGGGCATGCACAGTCAGAAGGTATTATGTAATAGGCCCTTTGTCAATCAAACTTGTCAATCAAGAGACCCCACGCCCAGAGGTGTCTCCCCTGAAGATTTAGAAGGGGATAAAAGTCCCAAAGCCTCGTTCATCCGGGGCTCCTGAGCCACTTTCTTTGCTCGAGCCCGCTCCTACCTCTTTGGAGTGTACTTTCCCCTCAATAAACTTATCTCTTTGTTTCACCACTTTACTTTTGTGTGTGTCTCGTTCAATTCTTTGCTTGAGATACCAAGAACCTGGACAACGTGTCGAAGAGGACACCCCATTTTCCGGTAACACCTGGGTTGGTGGGAGAGTGGAGCACCAGACAGGGCACGAAAGTTTCATGCCCCTTCTCACATACCTTGCCCTATGCAACTCTTCCAACTGCATGTAAACTGGTAAACATAAGTAAATAGTTCCCTGAGTTCTGTTAGTTACTATAGCTACTTACTTACTTGAATCCAAAGGGAAAGAAAGTCCTGGGAACCTCTGGTTTATAGCCAGTTGGTCAAAAGTATAAGCAACAATCTGGTCTTGCAAATGGCATCTGAAATCTGAGGAAGGGGAACTTGGAACCTCCAATCTATAACTGGTTGGTCAGAAGCAGAGAAGGGCAGTCTTGCAGGGCTGAAATCTTCACCTGTGGGGTCTGATGTTATCTCCAGATAGATAGTATCGGAATTGTACTGCTTGGTGATGTGGGGGTAACCCTCCCCATACATAGGAACCAATGGCTTGTCTTAGAACCATTTTAATGCACTTCCTTCTAATAGTTATCTTTAAAATCCTTCCAACCACAGCAGTGTAAAATGGTGTCTAAAGACACTTTATACTTCCTAATCCTTAACTATGTACATTAGAATTTCTCTCACCTCACAGGCTTTATTTTCACTGTATCTTGGGTGCTTATATATCTGCACTTTAGATATTTCCTAACTATTGGGCTTTATACATTGTTTCGCCTCCTTTAGTATTCACACTTTTCAAATTTTTAAAGCAGAAAACTTCTTTATTCAAAGGAAATCCTCCTCAGAACACCAATACATAAAACTGGTTTAAAAAGGAGGGAGATGGCTTCTTCTGACTGGAAGGAGTGGGGTGGGGAGGGACTAGGTGCATTAGCTCAGCTCCCTTCTCCCCAAGCCCTGAACCACACAGGTAAACTCCAGAGTCTTCACCAGATTCCCAAGATTCCTGGATTTTCATGTTACAAAGAGCCAATTCTCCAGAACTTAAGTCTAGTTTCTCTGTTCCAATTTAGGCGTTCCTTTCAAAGTAACTAACTACAATTCAAATCCTCAGAAATGATTTTGGCATACTCTAATCTCTGGCTGCATACAGAAGTGGTTGTCTCTGGAGAAGACAACTGGGTGGCTAGGGGAGAAGATACACTTTTAAATCTTTAAATCATGTACCGTGTGTTACCTATGCCAAAAAAAGAAAAAGCAATTTAAAAATGAACAAAAATTCAATGAAAGTCATTAGGCTGCTATGAATTCCTGTACCTTGTTGTCCATAATGGTCCACTGGCCGTCAGTGTTCTGCTTCAAAACACAGTGGTTTCTGGAAATCATCAGTGGGCAGAGTTTTGATATCAGTTGGTATGTGACACCAAATCCTCGCCCTACAGTCACCTAGGAAGACAACAATGTAAGAGATCCATTAGCCATTGTGCTGAAAAGGGAGGTCATTGACAATCTTGTCAATCAGCAGTATACACATGTGCTGACTTATGAAACTAGACTCCTGTGAAACCCAAACAGTTCAACAGCTATCTCCTCCTTCAGCTACCACTGGAGCCACCAGGAAGAAAAAGGCAAGACGCAGTGGTGACAAGGAGACAGGTGAATGGAGTTACTCATGGAAAGTCAGGGTTAATGGGACCCCAAAAATCATGAGGTGGAGGAATTCTTTCTATACACTCTTATGAACTAGTCTTAAACACTGCCAGAAACTACAGCCTCTATATACAAGACAGTCCCCTTAATTTTTTAATGGCTCTGATTTAGCATCTTTCTCACTATAAATTTCACTCATTGGCCCTGGCTCTTCCCTGGGCACCTTAAGAAAACCTCCAATTCCCCTCCCACATGACAGCTATAGTGTCTACCAAGTCTTCTCTTTTCTTGGCCCTATATTCCCAGTTAGGGTTTGAGTCTCTTTGCTATCCTGATAGATTTTTCAAGAGACTACTGGTTTATTTTTATTCCTGGATGCCATATTTAAAAAAACAAAAAAACAACTTAATTTCTATTACACAGTTGAATCCAAGTATCACTTTACCATTTCTAAATGTTATCACTGGAGTATATAAATTGCATTAGCTTTCACAGCAGATCTATCACATTGCCAATGTATCCTCAGGCTTCAGAATGATTAAATTTCTTGGTCTGACCCATCCAAAGAATTGCTATGCTAAGTCATGTCTCTGCTGTCCTATTTTTGACTAGTTGGTAATTTTGGACTCAAGTGCAGGACCTTACATTGATCCCTATTAAATTTCATCTTGTTAGTTCAGCCTATCACATGAGTTTGTCAAGACCTTTATGAATTTTTAATCTGCCATCAGACATACTCAATATCCTTTCCAGCTTTGAGTCAATCACCAAACTGTTATGCTTGCTCTCGGTACCTGCACTGAAGACACAGGTAAAAGATTGAAAGAGGACGTAGCCAAAGGCAAAGCTCTCAGGAAAGCCTAGTAAACAATCTACCATACAATCTGGGTATATCTTCAAGCAGTAGTAATTCGATCAAAAATCTTTGCACTCAGTCTATATTTTCCATCTTAACCACAAGGACAGCATAAAAGCCCCTGGAAAAGGCTGCAAAGGAGCCCCAATTAACATCTATCATACATTCCTAATGGACCAGTCTAGTTCATCATAAGGCTGTCAGGAAGAAAATGAAATTCTGAGATCCAGATCTTACAATTCCCTGCTTGTTTTTGGTGCATAGGCTTCCTCCTCAATGACCCATACCACAACCTTACCTGGGAATATTAAGCCAATTGACCTGTGGTTTTCTAAAACCTGCTGTTTTCGCTCCTTTTGAAACCTTCCAGAATCATGCCTGTCCTCCTCACCATGACTATCCATGCCCCAATCTATTCTCCCATATAAACTTTCATCTCAGTAAATGACACTACCACCCAACCATCTGCTTAGCCCAAACTCAGGAGCCATCTTTGATTCTTCTCTGTCCCTCATCCCCACATTCAAATCATCAGCAAATTCTACTGGCTGTAATTTAATATGTCCTAAATCTGTTCACTTCTATCTCTGTGGCCTCTACCTTAGTCCAAACAACTTGGCCTGCTCCAGTTATGCTGTTTTGCTCCTATGCTAGCCCTCCTAAACTTAATTCTTCACGCAGCAGCTAGAGTGGTAATGTAAAAACTTAAAATCAGGTCATTTCCTTAAAATTCTCCAATGATCCAAACTTCCTCCCATAAACGTCCTAACCCCCTCCACTTCTTTAGACTTATCTCATACCAATGGTCAGAAACACTCACTGCTACCCAAGGGTCTTTCACCTGTCTGATCTGCTTAGAACACTTCTCTCAGGCAAGTGCATGGGCTTCTTTCTTCTCATCTTTCAAGTTTCAACTCCTTAGAGGCCTACCCTGATTACCTGTTCCCTACCCCCATTGCATTCCTTTATGTTATTAATACATGCACTTACACAATCCAAAATTAGCTTGCTTGTTTTACCTATTTATCTCTGACTCCCCCTTCCTCGAATATAAGTTTCAAGAACAGGGACATTATCTGTTTTGCATGCCATTGTAGTACTGCTGTACCTGGCATGGTGCTCACTAAGTATCTGTGGATTGATGGAAGAATAAAGAGATCTTTCTTGTTGAGTCCTCCCAAATTTTAAGATGGGTGGTTTGTGTGTTTGTTTTTGTTTGTTTGTTTAGGTCAGAAGTTGGAAACTGGGTTATTACCCCTAGAAACTATGGAGCAGCAAGCAACCAAGAACTCTTACAATTTGACTTACTCCCCTTTAAAATTTTGTGATGACCACAGCTCCAAAATCCTGAGTCTGAAGTTTTCTATCATCCATATTCAGCTAGAATTTTCACTTAGGTAGTTTTATTTCTAATTAAGGTAGTATTTCATGTTCCATTTTAATACTAGAGGTGAGACAGACAGATTCACTGAGAATAACCTGTGGAAAGTATTACAGAAAAGTGGGATGAAATTGCCTCCTAGAGACTCTGAATCTAGAAAAGGAAGGAAACACCCTTTTCATCCTTCCCTTCACTGTCTGGTCCTAGAATTTACCTTGGTACACCATAGCTAAAGAAGTCTGTTGTGAGAGGTTCCCTGGTGGTGTAGTGGCTAGGCTTTGGCACTCTCACCACCATGGCCTGGGTTTGATTCCTGGCAAGGGAACCAACCCCCCCAAAAAAGAAAGTCTGCTGTGAGATTATCTGGATATCCCAGCATCATTCAGAACACAAAATTAAATTTCCCATGGGAAATGAGTGCCAACAAACTGCCAACTGATATACTGGGGTTGTTTTCATTTGCTGTACAACAATTTTGCAAGTCTTTGAGCTTACTGACATCATTGGTCTATTAAGATCATCTTGTCCTTACCTTCACTAATCCTTTCCCTTTCCTCCTGGGAATGACTCCTACTGCTTCACAGATGACCAGCACATATTCTAGAACCATCCTCTTTCCCTATTACCAACCTTCTTAGGGCAGAAAGTTTCAGGAAACGAAACACAAGAGAAGAAAAACTATAGGAAGATACTGCCAATTCTTCCACCGGTTTAGATACTTAATTGTTTTAGGAACTTAGCTAATTGGCAATACATCTCTTAATTTGTCCAGCTAACTATGAATTGGTTTAAGAAATTTAAAGGAGTTCCCTAATGGTGTAGTGGCTTAAGGCTTCTGCATTGGCACTGTCAGCGCTGTGGCCTGGGTTCGTTTCCCAGTCAGGGAACTACCCATATACCAAAAAAAAAAAAAGAAATTTAAAGACACATTGAGGCAATTTACTACAGTATTCCCTTCAGTGACATGAGAGGACTCTTGTTATTTTATTTGTGAAATCTGAGACTGTCAGGGGAAATGGGAGGGCAGAAAACTGACCCTACTCTGCTATTGTAATGAAATGATAGCAGCACACCTCCTAAAATTACGTGCGTGCCAGCTTGTGCTACAGTTTGGGACCATTACAATAAGACTTCATCTCTTGGGTTTGACTCAGGCCTCTCTTGATACATACTGCAGGCTATGCTCCAACTACTTCCTAAGACCCAACCTTGCATACAGCCAGGCCTAGCAGGCCTCTTCTCCACACAAGGTTCCAAGGCAAGCCAGTCTTCCCATGTTTCTTCCCCATTCATCTCTGGTTTCTATGGGTCTCTCCCCAGAGAGGTTGTCCCACACAAAAGTATCTAACAGTTTTAAACATGTCTAGGAATGTTTTTTACTTCTTTTGCCCTTGCTGTAAGTCCTTTAATTCTTTCTGTCCTCCCCTCCCAACACCAAGACTCCCAGTGCTACTAAGCTATTCAGAAATAAGAAATTAATCCACAGCAACTGAATGTGAACAATGAGTTAACATGTGATCTCCAAGTACCTTATAGGGTTGTGTGTGGGTGTGCAGCACATGTGTAGGGCTCGGATTAAGTAATTATGTGAAAGCCCAAACCTTATACAAAATAAAGTATAGCTCCTAGGTGTTAGTATATTCTGAAACTTCCCAAAGGTATATAATTTTGGAAAGGGCAGTGCAGGGAAAAGTCAATACTCAAGCTAAAAGAATAAATGCCTAATGTGAACTTTTAGGCACTGACGCTTAGAAGAAAGATTTGGGGGGTAAAGGTGTCTTCGTGGTGTTCTTCAAATCATAGCAATACTCTTTTTTTTTTTTTTTTTTCTTTTTGGTATGTGGGTAGCTCCCTGGCTGGGAATCGAACCCAGGCTGCAGCGCCGACAGTACCGACAGTGCCAATGCCGAAGCCTTAAGCCACTACACCATCAGGGAACTCCCATATAGCAATACTCTTAGTAAACCTTTGGGTGTCCAACCTTTTGGCTTCCCTGGGTCACATTGGAAGAACTGTCTTGAGCCACACATAAAATATACTAACATTAAGGATAGATAATGAGCTAAATAAAGGTCCGTGCATAATTTTCATAATGTTTTAAGAAAGTTTATGAATTTGTGTTGGGCAGCATTGAAAGCCATCTTGGGCCACATGCAGCTTACAGTCTGCAGGTTGGACAAGCTTACTATAACCTCTCTGTCTACAAGCATTTAAGGCTGGGCCTGAATCCCTCCTTTGACTTGAGGAACCACTGCTCTAGGATAGCACTAAACAATCCACACCTTGGCACTTGATCATACAGCCTAGATGTTTTCAGACTGCTTCACTGTATAAAATCCTCTTTCCTCATTCAAATCATAAACTCTTTGGGGGCTGAAGTCATTTGGCTCTCTTTTGATACGGTGAACAACGTTAAGTACTCAGTAGACATCTGGGAAACTAAATTGAGACGATCTAGTATACAGGAAAAATCTAATTAAATATATATAATAGTCAAAAGACTTCTTTATCTTCCATACAAATTATTTCCAAAACGCAAATGGTTCCCAGTCGCCACAAGCTGGTCCCTGATCCAGTTCTCCTCAGGCTGACCTACCCTCCTACCTCTCTCTCCTCTTCCATTACCCCGTAGAACAACTACCCGAGTCTTCACGCTCCCCCCCCAATAAAACTGTGCCTCACCTTTCCGCTTTATTATTATTATTATTATTATTGCATTTATGACCTATTAGAAAACAATATGAGCAGACCTTGGAGAGAAGAGCTCTCGTATTTCTTAATCCCTACTCCTGACCCAGCTCAGTGGGTGCCACGGAGATCACAGGATAAACGTGGCTCCCACCCCACAGAGCCCATTTTCCCCAAGAGTTGGAAAGGAAGGCTTTTTTTTTTTTTTTACATGAAAGTTTGAGTATTTTAAGGGACATGACCCAAAACTCGCAATCCTTTTCAAAAAAAATGCGAGGACGTTCCCGCTGTGGGCGAAAAGTTGGGGCAGCTCCGTCTTACGGTTTCGCCGCCGCGCGGCCCACCCTGGGGCGGTCCCGGGCCTCTCCCCAAACCGGTCGCCTCTTTCCCCTCGAAAACCCGGCTGTTCCCCACATGACGCTGTGCCCCTCTACCCGGCTCCTTCCCGCAACCCGGACTCCTGCCCTGGCTCTCCCATCAGGCCTAGGCTGCTGTCAAAGAGAGGCCATCTTTTCTCCCAAACGGTCCCTACCCAAACACTTCCCACCTCCCACCCCCCCAACCGCTCTCACCGGACTTCTCTCTCCCAAGACCTTCACATCTCTCTCCTCTTCCCCGCTCCCACCTCCTCGCTTCCATTTATCCCTTCGGCCCGGCCGCCTTGGCTCCCTCCAGGCCCAGGCGCCTCTGCCTCCGCTTCCTCAAGAGCACTCCGCCCGCTCACCTCCTTTCCATCCTTCAGCAGCAGCCTCTCGGCGTTCATCCCCACCCGCTGCAAGCACCAGATCCGGCCACCGGCGCGGTCCCCCGTGACCAAAGAGCCGGGTTCCCCCATAGCCCACGCGGCTCCGGGTCGCCGTCAGCACAGAGCCAGACCCCCATCCGGGTTCCCGCCGCCTCTCCGCTCCCTTGACGGCGCCATTACTAAACAACAGACAGAAGCAATCGCTACGCGCTCGCGATTGGTGCCAACTCTAGCTCGAGCCCAGCCCGCCCGGGCCAAGCCGGAGTCGCTGCGCCTGCGCGAGAGGGAAACCGTGGCAGGGCTGGCGCGGGCGTGGGAGGAGCTAGCCCCAGGTGGTGTGCACGGAGTGAGCGTTATACCGTCTTGGTCCTCTCTAGAGCCTCCAACCCAGACCTAGCATGCCCAAAGTGGAACCTCTTCCCACCGTTCCTCTTTTTTCTTTTTTTTTTTAAATTTAGCTTCCTGACGGTTTCCATCTTACTTAAAACCCTATCTTTTTTGAGGGGGGGGGGTGTAGTTCCCTGGTTGGGAATCGAACCCAGGTCGCAGCGTTGACAGCGCCGAAGCCTAGCCACTACACCACCAGAGAACCCCCAAACTATCTTTTAAACAACTTTAAACTTGTAATTTTTAAAATGGTTTTTTTTGTTTTTTGTTGTTGTTGTTTTTTTTTTTTTTTTTGCTTTTTTGGTATGTGGGTAGCTCCCTGACTGGGACTCGAACCCAGGCCGCAGCGCTGACAGTGCCAGCGCCGAAGCCTTAAGCCACTACACCATCAGGGAACTCCATAAAATGTTAACTGTTCCTAAATAGCATCATTTTGTATGGCTTCCTTTTACTACAGGATTAAGACAAAAAGGAAAAAAGAAACTTATAGTAGGGAAATCTGTCCATGCAGAAATTAGTTACTTGGAACTAGGTGTAGGAGCCGGGATGCAATGCAAATAGACTTGAGAGAATTTGGGAAGGTGATAGAAATGTTCTACAACTGGATTGTGGTGATGATCACGCAACTGTATACCTTTACTAAAAAGTCATTGAAGCATACATAACACTTCCAATGGATGAATATTATGGTATGTAAATTAACCTCAATAAAGCTGTTAATTAAAAAAAAAACCAAACAACTCAAACTCCTTCCTTTGATTCTTCAGTATACTGTGGTAGCTGCTCCCTGTAGTGAGTCCCTTTGTGATAACTCAATGCCGCCTTTCATCTTTTAAATTTTCCAAAAACCTAGTTAACAGTTTTCTTAAATTCTGTCAGGAGAAAATACACATACTAAATGAATTGTGTAAAGTACAATAGTAAATGACTAACGTTTATTGAGAGCTAAGTACTAAGTATTGGACCAGCTCCCTACTACTTTATCTTATTTGCTCCTCACCAACAATATGACAATAGAGTTTACAATGATAATTCCTACTTCAGGGATGATGAGAAAAGAAGCACAGAGAAATTTAGTAATCTTCCCAAAGTAACAAATTAAGTGGTGTAGAATGCCAAATGAGGTCTGTTTCCAGAACCTAATTTCCTAAACATGGTTGTAATTCCAGCCTGGAGCATTTTAAAGGTGTCACACTGTCATCAAGAATTTTGGCCTGTGATGTCATAAGGGGTCAAGAAAATTAGTGGGGGCCATATCTGCCCCCTCATACAGATGATTCCCTAAGCGTTGGATGGCTGTCTGTTGGTGCCTGCACCCCACCATAGTGTTCTATCCCAGGAACAGCAAGTATACCTAGAGGCCATCCCCACATTTACCTGGCATGTCTCCTTAGACTCTTCTTGGTTGTGACAGTTTTTCAGACTTGTTTTTGATGACTTTGAAGAGTACTCCCCAGGTATTTTGTGGACTGTCTCTCAACTGGAATGTCTCTGATGGTTTTGTTTTTTATTTTTATTTTATTTGTGTGTGTGTGTGTGTGTGTGTGTGTGTGTGTGTGTGTGTGATTAGACTTAGGCTATAGGTTTCAAGGAGGCAGACTACAGAGGTAAAGTGCCATTCTCATCAGATCATATTAATGATAAAAGTTATCAACACAAATTATCACTATTGATGTTAACCTTAATCACATGGCTTAGGTAGTGTGAAATTACTCTTTTCACCCTTTGCCATACTGTGCTCTTTAGAAGGAAGTCATTAATACACAGCCCACACTTACGGAGTGGGGAGTTATGCTCTACCTCCTTAAGGGCCTGTTATCCATGTAAGTTATTTGAAATTATTTTGCAAAAAGAATTTGTCTCTTCTCCCCCATTTGTTTATTGAATCATTTATTTATATCAGTATGGACTCATGAATACTTATTTTATACTTTAGGTTATTATCCAATACCACTTGGTTAATCAAATTGTTCCTACTTTAGCTACATTGTCTCTTTGACATAGTCCCATCATTATGTTTTATTGAGCACTTCTTACTTTCTGGCATAAGGTGCTCTACACCTAGAATTAGTCATTTTTCCAAGGATTCCTCGTTCCTTTTACTGGAAAGTGGTATTACAAACCAAGAACTGAGTACCAGGTATATTTGTTCTCACTGGTATGTTGTAGGCTCTCTCAGCTGACAGATCTAGAAAATATGTGTGAATACTAACCCTCTATATCCACATTATTTATGAATATTTATGTATGTATGCATGTATATTATATTTATGTATATAACAACATACACACATATAAACATACACACCTATTTCCATCTATAAGCTAAATATATGCATACTGATGTCTTATAACTATAATGCATTACCACCTGGCACCTGGATCATCTTAGGCACCCCCTTTGCTTATCTGCAATCTTCTACACACACCATCAGCTATCCATTTACTTAACTATCACTTCCAGTATACATGTATAATGGCTTCAGAATTGTTAACTCATTCACCTGTGGGAAACAACTTGATCAACTATAGGAGACTACATATGTGCAGTCCTTCTGCTGTTAGTCTTACAGAGTTCGCTCAATTCCAGGATTACTTAGGTCAGCACCCCTTTCCCCAACTGGCTTCAGAGAGGTTGTTTCATACAGTTAGATTCTTTTTTTTTTTTTTAATGTGGGTAGATCCCTGGTTGGGAATCAAACCCAGGCCACAGCACTGACAGCACTGAAGCCTTAAGCCACTACACCACCAGGGAACTCCCCAGTTAGATTCTTTTGTTAAAGTCTGCACTCTATCAGGGATCCCTTGACCTCTTAAATGATTTTTTTAAATGTATGTACATTAGGGTTCACTCTAATGTAAAGTTCTATGAGTTTTGGCAAAAGCATCATGTCATGCATTATATTATCATACAGAATAGTTTTAAGGTCCTAAAAACAATCACCAGGGGGGTTCCCTGGTGGTGTAGTGGCTAAGCTTTGGCGCTTTCACTGCAGCGGCCGGGGTTCGATCCCCACTCAGGAAGTCAACCAAAAAAAAAAAAAATCCCTCGTGCTTTACCCATTCAGCCCTCCCCCACCCCCAACACCTTGCTTGTTTTTATTTAACAATATATCCCGGAGATCACTCCCTAGCTGTATATACACATATTCCTTCTTGCTCTTTACAATTGTATAGATGGTACATTGTGGAGATATACCATTGTTTTTCAACTAGTCCCTTATTGTTATATAATTTGGTTCTTTCCAGGGTTTTGCTATTACAAATAGCCCTATAGTGATTGAGTAGGTACCATTTTCAAATACCTATTATTAATATATGCTTATTTATTTGTCTATCTATCTATCTATTTATTTATTGGTGGTTACCTGGCTGGGAATCGAACCCAGGCTGCGGCGTTGAAAGCGCCGAAGCCCAGCCACTACACCAGCAGAGAAACCCCCTATATGTTTTTTGTATAATATCTTACTTAATCCTCACTTCCATCCTGCAAGATATCTCTATTTACCTATGAGGAACCTGAGACTACTGGGTTGCCCCAAGGTCTCTTTATAAGCTTCTTGAGGGTTATGTCTTGTTTTCCACTGTATTCCTGACATTTTTATTGAACAAATGAATGCAGCTCAACTAGTGAATGACAGTGCAGGGAACTAAAGCCAGGGTTGTAAGCCTGGATCTATCTAGCCCCAAAGGCAGTACTCATCACAGTCTAGCAGTGGTCTCTAAGGTGGAATGGCTATGCCCCAGAGAATAACCAAGATGACTCACTTGCTTGCAGAAAGAATATATCAGGGTGTCTAATTAGGTTTTTATCCCATCCTTTTAAATATGTCACTTTTGTGAATGGTTTGTACTTATAAAAAAGAACAACATGGAGGACATGTATAGACTATATATGAATAAATAAATATGCTTATATTGGGCTGTATGCTCAGACTTTGTTGCTAAGAGTGCATGATCAAAACAGTTTGAGACACGGCCTTCTAGGATTTGGGGATTTTGTTAACTCTACTTCCCCTGTATATTTCCTTATAACAGTGGTTCTCAACTGGGGATGATTTTTCCCCCCAGAAGATACTTGGCAATGTCTGGGGACATTTTTGATTGTTATGACAGAGGCAAGGGTGCTACTAGCATCTAGTGAGAAGCCAGGGATCCTGCAAAACATCCTACAATCACAAGACTGCCCTCACAACAATTATCCAATCCAATGTCAGTAGTGGTAAGGTTGAGAAACCTTGCCTTATACCCATCTCAAGAAAAAATGGAAGGAAAAGAGAGCAGGATGCAGAAAAGAAAGTAGGGTATTATCGATATGACACACGTCTCACTACATATACTCAAGTTAATGGAACAGAGCTGAGGAATGTTAGCGTTGACAATGGAGAGGCTTGGGAAGTGGGAAAGGAAAATGACAAGAAGAGGAAGCACATGGCAAGAAGGAAAGGAAAGGGGGAGAGAAACATGGAAAGTGTGGCAGATCAGTTTCCAAGTTCACCATCCCACAGGTTCTTACAATGTGACATTGACAGTCCTCACATTGCAAGATGATGTATTTCCTCCCCTTGAATTTAGGTGGGTATGTGACTCCAGGAGAAGTGATGCAATGCCATTAAAGGTGATACAGCTTCCACTTGGCCTTTTGGGGATGCTTGTGGAACCCGGTCACCATAAGGAAGTGGAGAGAATATGAAGAGGATGCATGTAGATGTTCTTGCTGACATCTACAACTGAGGTTCCAACTGACATCCAGCATCAACTGCCAGACATGGGAATAATACTGGCTCACCCCAGCATTTGAGTCTTTGCAGGTGAGGCACCAGACATCACAGAGTAGATTCAAGTCATCCCTGTTGTGCCCCATCTGAGTTCCTGACCCACAGAATCTGTGCGCATAATACAGTGGTGTGGTAAGCCATTGTTTGGGGATAGTTTATTATGCAGCAATAAAGAGCTGGTGGGGGCACTTACACAGTCATTGGCTGGTTGTCTGCTTTAATATTAGGGTAATACTAGCTGCTATAACATACCAACCCCAAATTTCAGTGGTTTAACACAGTAGAAGTTTATTTCTTACTCACATAATTGTCCAGTGCAGTGTTTCTTGTTGGTGGACAGCCTTCCATTGAGTCATTCAGAAATGCCAACTACTGTCATCCTGTGGTTTCTCTATTTTCAAGGCTTGGAGTCTTTTACATCCAGAAAGCAAAACATGGGAAGAGAGAATGGAGAAGGCACACCTACTTTTTATAACTGTCTTGTCCCAGAAGTGACATATATTCCTTCTGCTCACATTTTATTGGAGAGAACTGGTCACACAACCCCACCCAGATCCAAGGAAGATTGGGGAATACAGTCCCTGGTTGGTCAGCCAGTTCCCAGATAAAACTGTACTACAAAGGTGGGCTGGGAAATTTTGCCTCCACTTAAGTAGAAAATGAACAGAAAAAGACATTTTAATGAAATAAAAAAAGAAATATACCTACATCATTTATTTTCTTTTTACATCATTTATTTTCAAAGCTGCATAATTATTTTTCTACAAAATCGCCACGCACTTCAGTGCACTTCCGTGATCTTCATGAAGCTGCTCACTTGCAGTCACAGGCCTTCCACTTCGTGGTTTGTCACTCATAACTGCTTGCCTCATTTCACCTTTGACCCGCCTCACCCAGCGTCTTACTGTGCTCACATCAACACACTGATTGCCGTAAACAGCTTGCATTCGTCTGTGAATTTCAATTGGAGGAACTTTATCCTGTTAAGACTTCAGTAACAGCACGCTGTTTGAACGAATCAGCTGAATATTCTTCCATTTCGACATGCACTGGGTGAAAAAATGAATGATGTAGGGGAGATATTGTGACTACACAGAACCGGTTATACCCAGATACGTCCAGTGTAACAAAAAATATACGTCCAGTGTAACAAAAAATATTACAGTGGAGGCAAAATTTATCAACCCGCCCTCATACAGAAAAGAAAGCATGTATTTTGGTGGACAGTTAGCTGTCTCTGTCAGACTTTAGAACTCAAGTTAAAGAATTAAAATGATGATCATGACAAAGCCTTCTCTTTCTCTCCCTCTCCTTTTTCCTTTCTATCTCCCTGCAATAGAGGTGGGGTAAAGGATGGAGTACATGGTCACATTTTGTTCACTGCGGTTTTTGTGTGAGGCCAGCCCCTGCTCAAGGCAGTGGTAAACTAGAGGCTACTATAGTATGGTAGTGAGGTGCATGAGTCTGGAGCCAGGTCGCCTAGGCTCAAATCCTAGCCCTGTGGAGCAAGTTACTTGACCTCTCCAAGCCTTCATTTCCCCATCTGTAAAATGAGGGTGATGATAAGGACAGCACTTAACTTATAGGATGGTTATGAAGATTAATTTGGTTAATTCCTATAAGATAGCTATGTTTGGTGCATAGTAAGTATCCAATAATTGTTAGCTACCATTGTAGAACAATGGAGTGGCAGCTTTTCCACAAACCACCTTCTGCAGGTATGAACTCTATCTCCCTATGCCTTTTCTATGTCCTCTTATCTAAGAGACATGAAAACAAGATGTTTTCCCCTCTTTAAATTGTTGAAGTTATAGAAATTCCTTTGATCAATTTTAGATTCTTTTATTACCCATCTCCAAGCAAGATGGGTTTTTAAAAATGTCTAAACCAAATTGTTTCCTCTGTGAGCAAGGGATGACCCAGTATGAGGGACACAGCTCTGCCAACTGATTTGAAGTGTGATTCCCTGTGTGAGGTGGAACTTTTTCATTATGTTTTTAGAAGACTGAGCAGAGAAGCAAGGGGTCTTGATGTAGCAAAGTTCTGTTTCCTCCTAAGTGCTCTGTCTATCCTTGGGATCACAGGCCAACTTTTCAAGAATATACAGGTGCAGTTAGTGATCTTGTAGGTAAGGAGGGCAGCGAGAGCACAGATGGATTCCCTAGACTTGGAGGAATTCAGGGTGACTTGCGGGGAGGTAAAATCCCAGATGGGATGATCCAGCCTCAGGGTGAGAGTGAAAGTAGCGGAGGTGGGTGGGAGGAGGTGGGGTTGAGGGCTTCACTTTCTCTCTCCCTTTTCTCTTATTTATTCTACTACCATCTCCTCTCCACCCACTCCCAAATGTAAGATTCTATGCTGAAGAAATCAGGGAAAGATTTTTTTTATTTTTAGAAATAAACTTCTGTTATTCTTAGAAAAACAGAAGTAGGTGAAGAGGGAAAAGGAGACCATCTGCTTTGGACAGATTGTGTGTGTGTGTTAAATGCTATTTATGTAAACACAGGGTTTCAAGTATAGAGTCAGAAGATATTTCTGATAACTTTAATTAAGTTTATTATATTTTGGAAGTACTTATAATGAGTAATCAAGTTTATTATATTCTGGAGGTATCCGTAATCAGTAATTAAGGTGAATGTTTTGGAGGTACTTGAAATTAGTACTGTAGGAAACCACCTCCTTTTTGGTTGGGGCCCTAGCTGTTTCTTTAGGCACTCACATCCTTTAACTTGCCCAGGATTGGTATCCAGTTCAAATGGGTTTATTATCCATCTGATTTTATTGAGGGGGAGGAGAAAGGAGGTAGGCAGGAGGGAGAGAAAGCATCAGAGAGAATCAGGCATCCATAATTACTACCTTGTTTTTCTCTCACTGCAGAGCTGGCTTCAGGCTGTTTATGTTTGCAAGTAGTACATGATTATCAAGTACCTAATAAAAAATGAGGCTTGGAGTGACTTACAACTGGATCATATCACTCTGAGTTGGCTACTTCTGAACTACAAAAAACACAAAGATCCTTAACTGGGCTTCACATTAGTCCAGGCTGGAAGGACATGGGAGAGTGGGAAGACCCTGAGTTCTACAATCCAAGATTATAATGCAGTTCTCATCACATTTTTTTTTTTTTTTGACTCAGAAATTTACTGCCCTATCAGTTCTGGTATTCATTACTCAAGATTTGTTGAAATGTGCTTAAGTTTATTTCAGCTAGTAGCAGGCTTCTCTTTATTTTTTTTTTTTTTTGCTTTTTTGGTATGTGGGTAGCTCCCTGACTGGGAATTGAACCCAGGCTGCAGCGCCGACAGCACCAGCGCCAAAGCCTTAAGCCACTACACCATCCGGGAACTCCCTGTCCTATTTCAATGATAATGTTTAGAGCTGTGTTTTTCAAACTCAGGTGAACACTTAGTATTTCTGAAAAATAGAATATAGTAGAGCATGCCAGAGACCATCACACATAGTGAGGGTAAGTATTGTTTACGAAATGGTGCTCACGTTTATATGTGTGTCTGTTTGTATACTGGGCCCGATGTAAAATGTGCTTTTTCCTGTAGGTTGTGGTCAAAAACACTTGGAGCATCTCTGGTGCTAAGCAAGAGGGAGTGAGCCCACTGCAGTCTCTCTCTGCCACTAAATACAACTAAAAATTCTGGACAAGATACAGTTACCTGAGAACTCTGAAAAGTAAACAGGCAGGCAAATGTGGTTGGGGACGTCAAAACTGGAAGGAGCTCTCTCTGTATGGGGTGATTTCCTCAACATTCTTTCTTTTTTCTCACAGCTTTGACCTGAAAGTAGGCCCCATTTAGGGAGCTTCCCAGCAGTAGAGGCAGCCAACACTCTGAGAGAAAAACTTGAAAGAAAACAACTCTTGTTTCTTCTACTCTACTCACATTTCTTTTCTTTTCTTTTCTTTTTTTTGGTAGAACTACCGTATTTTATTTTTTTATTTTTATTTTTATGAAAGAATTATTTTTTGTTTATTTATTTATTTTTTAATTCATTTTTATTGTTAGACTTATTGGGGTCACATCTGTTAGCAAGGATTACATAGGTTTCAGGCATACAATTCTACAGTGCATTGTCAACTTGTTGTATAGTAAGTTCACCACCTAATGTGACTTCTCTTCCCATCACCTTATATTTAGCTTCCTCTACTCACATTTCTGACACCAAATGTGTGGGGTTTTTTCCACTCCAAACAATTCTCTAACTGTCTGGACACCAACTGGGTGTCCGACAATTCCATTCTAACGCTAACTAGCTGGAGTTAGTGCAGACCCCACAGGTCAGTCACAAAAGATTGGCCCTATTTCAGATGCCAGGTGCATCCCAGGTTGTCATCTGTACTTCTGACCAACTAGCTACAAATTGGGGATACCCATAACCCCTTCATCAGGTTGGGTAACTTGCTATAATGGCTCACAGAACTCAGGGAAACATGTACTTACATTTACTGGCTTACAACAGCCAGATGAAGAGATACGTAGGGTGTGATCTGAAAGGTTCTGTCTTTGTGGGGTTGGCATGTACCACTCTCCCGGCACATGGCTGTTCACCAATCCAGAAGCTTTGAATAGGCTGACCAGACTTACCATTTTTATTTATTTATTTATTTATTTATTCATTCATTCATTTATTTATTTTGTATGTGGATAGTTACCTGGCCAGGAATTGAACTGACAGCGCCAGCGACAAAGTCTTAAGCCACTACACCACCAGGGAATGGGATGGTATCGTTGTTTTCTGTCCCGTTTAAAATGGTACACCTGGTCAGTCTATCTCTGAACCTCTTTGGTAAGGATTTTGTTTGTTTGTTTTTTATGGGGGCTTCATCATGTAGGCATAAATGATTATTATTAACTCAATCCTCAGCCTTTCTCCCCCCCTCAGACGATAGGGGGTAGAGCTGATAGTTCCAAGCTTGTAATTAGGGTTTGGTCTTTCTGGTGACCAGCCCTGATCCTGAAGCCATCTAGGAGCCTACCGAGAGTCACCTCATTAAAACAAAAGAGGGTCCTATCACTCAGGAAATTCCAAGGGTTTTAGGAGCTCTGTGTCAGAAATTGGGGGCAGAGACCAAATATATATTTCCTATTGTGTCACAAACCCATCTCTCTAATCAGAGGACTTGGGAAAAGAGTCCCTGCAAGCCAGATAAGTTGGGGAGGGGGTGGGCAGGAGGAGAAGATAACAATTTTTTTTTCTCTCTCCTAGACCTTTCACAAGGGTAGACCTCAGTTATGAAGCAGTGGTGGCAGCAGTATGGGCAGAAATTTCAAGGGAAACACTGTCATTCTGGCTAGTTGACAAGGAAACAATACCTGTGAGCCAGAGTGCAGGGGGAATCCGAGAGAAGCCAGCTAGAGAAAGGGATCCCCTAATTCTGGGTATGAAATGGCACAGGTTTTGGGTTTTTGCCAAACCCAAAGCAGCACAGCAAAGCCTCTGAAAAACTGAAATGACACTGGAACAATGGCCTCCAGAAGATGAGATAAAACTTGCAGTTTGAACAGGATAGATTGCCTGCTAAAACAAAACAAAACAAAACAAAACAAGATCAACACTTTTTAGAGCAGGGGTCAGCAAACTTGTTTCATGAAAGGTCAGATGGTAAGTATTTTAAGCTTTGTAGGCCATGTGATGTATCACAACTACTCATTTCTGCTGTTGTCATGCCAACATGGCCATAAACAAATAGAATAGGTAGGTATGGTTGTATTCCAATAAAATTATTTTTTGGTGCCAAAACCTGGAACAATAAAACTTTATTTATAAAAACAAGAGGAAGGAGTTCCCTGATGGTGTAGTAGCTTAAGGCTTCGGCACTGGCACTGTCAGCTCTGTGGCCTGGGTTTGATTCCCGGTAGGGAGCTACCCACATACCAAAAAAAGCAAAAAACAACAACAACAAAAAAAACCCAAAAAAAAACAAGAGGAAGGTTGGATTTGGCCTGAAGTCCATAGTTTACTGATCCCTGCTTCAGAGGGTTTTAATAAGACCCAGAGTCTCACACATTATATTCAAAATGTCCAAGATACAATCCAAAATTACAGAGACCTACGAAAGTGTGATTGATTTTTATGAGAAAAGATGCCGACCTCAATATGATCCAGATGTTGTCAGACAAAGACTTCAAACAGGTATTATAACTATGCTCTATGAGGTAAAAGTAAACACACTTGAAATGAAGGGAAAGACAGAAGTTCTCAGCAGAGAAATAGTAACTATAAAAAGAACCAAGTGGAAACATAAGAATCCAAACTCCAAAATACCTGAAATTTTAAAAATCACTGTATAGGCTTAATAGTAGAATGGAAATAACAGAAAAGGAGTTAATGAACTTGAAGGTAGATGAAGAGAAAGTAATCTGAAAACAAAAAGAAAAAAACGATTAAAGAAATAATGAACAGAGACTTAGGGACTGTGGGTCCAACATTCATATAATTGGGAGTCCCAGGGGAAGAGTAAGAGAGATGATGCAGAAAAAAGGTATGTATATGAGGAAATAATAGCTGAAAGCTTTTCAAATTTGGTGAAAGACATAAAATTATAGATTCAAGAAACTCAGTGAACTCCAGATAGGAAAAATGCAAAAACCAAAAAAACTACAAAACACAAAAAACAAAACCACCTATACTCAGACATATAATCAAAGAAACCCCCAGAGAAAGAAAAAAAAAAATCTTAAAAGCAGTTTGAAAAACAATATCAAGGTTCCTCAGAATATTAAAAATTGAATTAACAGATGATTCAGCAATTCTACTTCAAGGTATATACCCAAAATAAATGAAAGAAGGGTCTCAAAGAGATATTTATGCACCATGGTCAGAGCAGCATTATTTACATAATAAATGGAAGTAAGCCAACTGACTATTGATAGGTGAATGGAAAAATAAAATGTGGTATGTACATACTCGTACAATGGAATATTATTCAGCCTCAAGAAAGGAAGAAAATTCTGATATATGCTAACCACAATCTGGATGAAGCTTAAGGATGTATGCTCAATGAAATAAGCCAGTCACAAAAAGATAAATACTGTATTGTTCCAATTATATGAAGTTTCAGGAGTAGTCAACTTCATAGAGACAGGAAAGAGAATGGTGGTTGCCAGGAGCTGGGGGGAGAGGGAGAGAGGGAGTTGCGGTTTAACTGGCAGAGTTTCAGTTTTGCAATATTAGGAGTTCTGGAGATAGGTGGTAGTGATAGTTGCAAAACAATGTGAATATTCTCGACTCTAGTAAATTGTACACTTAAAAATGATTAAGATGGCAAATTTTATGTTATGTACATTTTGCCACAATTTTTTAGAAAAGCAGTCAAAAGAAAGGTGATGAATTAAATATGGAACAATGATTTCAATGAATCTGGATTTCTCATCAGAAATCGTGGAAGCAAGGAGGCAGCTGAAGTACCAAAATAACTATAGCCACAGAAAATATATACAGAAATGAAGGCAAAATAAAGATAATTCTCAAATGAAGGAGAGCTACTGGTTAGCACACCTGCTCTATGAGAAATGCTCAAGGAAGCTTTTCAGGCTTAAGGGAAATATTCTCAGAGGAAAATTTAGAATATAGGGAATGAAAGAGAAACATAAATGGCAAGTGTCTCCTCTTAAGTTCTTTGAAATATGTCTAACTATTGAGAGCAAAAACATGCCTACCTTGTTTTCTGGTCTCAAGATACCTTCTCGGTCTGGTGGTCACTGTACCTTCATTCCACGTTGTCTCTAACCAAGAATTGAGTGTTGAAAGTCCCAAGAAGGGGTATGAAGGGCTCAGCTACTGGTGCTCAGTTTCTGACTCCAATCCTTAAAGCTTTACAAAGATGTTGGACATGTGAAGTCTGCTCCAAGGCAAGCCCAATGCTGTCAACGTGAGGCTCCTGCTTCTAGAAGCAAATGAGGTCACTATTTAAGGAATCTGTGGTACTATTCCTTCAAAGACGAATAAAAGCAGAGGTAGGGGGCCTATTTAAGTAGAACTGTAGTGATTCAAATTACAGAAACATTGAATAAACTGCAGGTGAGAGTGTGTCAGAGTTAGTTTGAAAGTTTTCATTAATTTTCTAATTATGATCAAACATATTTCAGAAAGTGCTTGCCTTCCTACATAAACGAAAGACAGAATGAAGACTAGTCAAGTTAGTTATTTACCAGCCTCAGGGACAATTAATGGCCTCAGTCCAAATAATACCAAGTAGAAATAAGTACTGTCCGTGTTTTATGACAACAATTAAATTCCAAGGTCATCAGTCAACAGTCACTTGAATTTCGAAGTCAGATCCCCTCTATATGCTTATGGGAAAGTCTAGTCTCTCTTTTCAACTTATTTTCGTAAGTTCTTATTGTAGAGATTGCTATCTGAATCCTGACATCTATTCACCCCTTCCTCCATAGTAACAAAATCCTGATTTTGAGCCAGGTATATGTGACTGCCTAGAATCGACTAATCTGCCAATCTCCCTTGCATAAAACACGGACAGTATTTATTTCTACTTGGCATTATTTGGACTGAGGCCATTAATTGTCCCTGAGTAATAAGAGGAGATATTATGGAACAGCTTCCTGGAAACTTCCCTAAAACATCACGGACACATTTCCTTCATTCTTTGTCCCTTATTTAATCCATCCTGTTGCTTAGATGGTAGATATAGTAGCTGGAGTGCTAGTTGCCATCTTGACCATTAAGACATAGAGGAGTCCAGGCTCCTAAAGGCTTTGTGAAACAGACTCATCATACTAGCCCTGGGTTGCCTGCTTTTGGACTTCTATGTGAGGGAGAAGTAAATGCCCATGTTGTGTAAACCAGTTATTCTTGGTTGCTGTTACAATACATGTAGCTGAATTTAATCCTAATGACTGAAACCAAGAAACACTCTCAAATGAACCCCAGGGAAAAGTTCTAGAGGAAGAAACCATTCCAGTCTGTACTGTACATCAAAATGCAGTTGACTGCCTTGCTTGAGACAGGTTACTAAGAGAAAAACCAACCAACGACCAAAAAGAAAACAAAACAAAACAACAAAAATGACCCTTAATGAAGACCCTAAATGGAGGTAGTCTTTGAACATTTCAGTTCTAAATGGTTTGATGGGAAAAACACTGTGCAGGCAAGCCAGAAGGCCCGGCGTCTTTCTTGTTCTCACCTCCTTGGCCTTAGGATGAGTTTTCCTCTGTGAACAATGAGGGTGTTGAACTAGTTATCTTTAGTCTTTCATCCAGCACTGAATTTCCAGTCTGTTTTCTAACCTCCATTACTTTATATACTCCTTTTGGACAAATTAAATAATCCATGTGAACTGCGTACTACCGCAGTGCTTGGCACATGCGAGGTGCGCTCAGTGTCGGCCGTTGGGAACTATGTCACCACTCACTGTCATGGCTTCCACAGCACCCTTCAGGGGCTCTGCAGCATTTGCCCACATCCTCTGAGGCTACCTTTTGATCCTCTGTTGATCCCCGGCTTGCCTTACAGAAGGCTTGTCCCCCACATGGCAACAAGAAAAATCCAACAAAAGGAGATGCCTTACATTCCAAGTGACACAAATCCATGGCGGAGGAAATACACTATTTATTTACAATTTTTCACTTTATCCACACTTTCCCATACAAACATAAAAACTAAAAAAATAAAACCACCACTTGGGAGCACAAGTGTCTTTCTTTAGTCCAGCAGAGGGCAGGTCAGGAGCTCTCTCCCTGTGGAGGAGACTACTGAGGCACACTGCAGGGGGAAGGGATAGGATTAGGAAGGATGCCTGAGAAACAGCTCCAGATGAGAAATGTAACATGCCTGCGTGCTGGGGCCCCAGTGGCAGAGATTCAAGAGTGTCACCCACTGGGGACACTGCTTGGGTCCCCAAGATGATGATGGACAGTTGCTTGCCACCATCCCCCACTTCTCTACTACCAAACACCCGAAACCGAACATGGATCACACATCTCATGAGCTGTGTGAGGTGTGATGGGGACAGTGGGGGACACCGAATGCCTCTCTCTGAGAAGAGCCCGAAACCCCAGGGACACACAGGAAACCCCTTTCCTTGGCACTGACAGTCAGTCACAGTTTCTGCCTTAAATACAATGCTGATTTAAAAATGTAAAAACAAAAGCCCTCCCCAGATTCTGGGGGAAAGGCAGGGGCTCAAAACATGCAGAAGGGCTTCTGCCTCTGTGGTCCTCTCCCTGGGAGGCTGCCGGGGCTGAAGGGTAGGGAAGGAGCAGGGCAGATGCTCCACAAAGGCCTGGGAAGGGGTGGGAAGAGGAGGGAGGAGAAAAAAACTCTGAGACAGTTGGGACGCCTGCCACTGGTTTTCACAGCAGCGCCATCTGCCCAGCTATGCTCACTCTAGCAGACTCCCGTTCACTTCCCTCATAGGAGGGCACCCAGAAACCAACCTGGAGGCTCTGCAGCCACCTCCCTGGCAACTTCGCCTGTGCTAGTGACTAGATTGCTTTCACATGTTGATGCACATTATAAATATAAAACCCTATCTGCTACAAAGTGGACATATATTGTACATCTTTACCCATATACATAATAACACAATTTACACATAATATCTTGGAGTGGGTCATCACGGAAAAAGGGTTCGGAGAGGTAAAAAGCCCCTTCTCCCTCCCCTGCCCTGATCCTTTCTTAAGGGATGCTTGTACACTTGGTCACTGGGGCCCTTCCCAGCTGGTTGTGATGGGGCTGGTCTGGACACAGAGATTCAGACATGTAACTAACTGCTGTGGGTGTGTATACACATCCACGCACACAAATACACACTCACATACTGGTGAGAAAAAGAAAAAGAAAATTCTTAGCCCTCGGGTGTAGATCTCTTCCCAGAGTTACAAGCATCAGTGCCTTCCTCCACCTGAAAACAATGGTCTCAAAAAGTTGCCCCTCACTGGCTCAGACTAGGGCAGAAGGTCAACGGCTAGGAACGGGGAGGGGGAGGGGCCAAGAGTATCTTAAAAACATAAGGCAGTTTTGACCTGTGATGGAATCAAACTATGTCACAAAAAACAACAGCATCAGGTGGAGCTGGGAGGCAAGAAACAGCCAGTCCATGTAGGGACAATGTGAGTTAAGACCCTGAGCCTTCCCCTTCTTTTGTCCAGTTTCTTTTAAAGGGGCAGACAACCCTGTACCTCCTTTTGTGTCCTCCCCCAGAGCTGGGCCCATCCACATGGCATGGAATACTGACAAGTGGTCCAGGAGACCCATCTGGAGACATGGAGTAGTGGACAGGCACGCCAAATAGTTAAGACTTGGGCGGCGGATGTGAGCTTTTTACAGCAGGAACGGTTCCTGGTCGGGGTCCACGGCTCTTACAGTGGCCACAGTGATCAGATTGCCATCAGAGATGGGGGCAGTCTGGGTCCTCATGGGGAGACAGCACCTATCGGCGGTAGTGATTAGGGGCGTCGGCAAACATGTACTTGAGTCTGTACGCCTCGGCGAGAAGCAGCCCGATCTCTTCGTTGCCCCAGTGTATCGTAGGTAGGTTTTGTAGCAGCATGAGGAGACCCTGGAATGCAAGAAAGGGCTTTTATCAGCCTGGGACTTCAGAGCAAAGGACAGGCGGGTGCTGGAATGGGGCCCTTCCTCTTGGGTCGCACATCCCAAAGGGCCTTGCCCTCGACTCCTAGTTCACCTTCAGTAAGCCTTGAAAAGCCTCTGCTGATTCTCTGCTCCACTAACACCTGCCTCTTTGAAAATATAAACAGTGGGAGTTCCCTGATGGTGTAGTGGCTTAAGGCTCCGGCGTTAGCGCTGTGGCCTGGGTTCTATTCCCAGTCAGGGAGCTACCCACATACCAAAAAGAAAATATAAATACAGAATGACAACAATAAATAAGGATATTTGAAAGAGAAAAATAATCACTCATCATCCAAGTACCTCTCCTAATTTTGAAGTATTCCTTTTCAGTCATTTTTACATGCATATTTCTTTAAATAATTGTAATCATAATTATGATTTTATGTGCTTTCAAATTAACTGTAATTTTCATGTTTTTCCATGCAGCCTTCAAAAATGATTATATTCAATATTAGTGCTCCATCATGTGGCTGTACTCCAATTTACTCAACCATTTACCTTTTGTTAGTAACTTAATTTGCTTCCTTTAAAAAAAAAACAAACCAAACAAACCTTTATTGGAGATTGCTACACATCCTTTTGCACTTGACATCTTTCTTGAAACACCTATATTCACTTGTAATCACCGAATCTATCCTCTGTCCTGTTTTCCAGTCCTTAACCTCCCTGGTCCAGCTTATTTCCCACTGTTCCCAGTGTACGTGCCTCACCCAGCCAGGTTCACTTCAGCCAGACTTATCTGTGCTTCCACCATCAATGTATGTTGTTCCCTTTTCTTGGAGCACCTCTTCTCTCCTCCACCTATCTAAATTCTATTCAGTTTTCAAAGCCTAGGTCCCTCACACAGCTCCATGGAGACAGCCTGTTAACAAGAATATTAGAATTTAAAAAAAGTGAGATTTAAGGTTCTCTCTGTAATTTAGTTACCCAGGTTACTGCAACTGCTTCAAGTCCTTTCTCTTTCTGAACTAAATATTCTTACCTGAACTAAACATTCTTATCTTTCTGATTATAAAAGTAATAGTAAAAAAGACACAAACTCCAGAGCCATAAATAGATGGGCAGATTTAATTACACAAAATTTTGAAACCTTTCTATGTCAAGAGACACCAAAAATAAAGTTACAATATGAGAAGCTAACTACAAGAAAATATGTGTAACATCTGTAAAAGACAAAGGGTTAATATCTATAATCAAAAGGGAGTGCCTACAAATCAGTAAGAAAAAAGGGCAAACAACCAAATAGACAAACGGCTGAGTGCTGTGACAAGGTAATGCACAGAATGCTGACGGCCACCCACAGGCTCTGGGGACTTTTAAAAACCTCACTTTAGCTGATCTGAACACTCCAGCAGTGTTTTGTAATTTTCAGCGAAAAGGCCTTGCATATCTTTTATGAGACTTCTTCCTTTAGTAACAGAAATTGAGCTGGGCACAAAGTTGCCTTAATCATGCTGGCCACACATCACTGCTATGTGTGGCCAGCATGATTAAGTTCTGGCCAATTCTGGGACAGTGTAACTTCCAGGTTCTGCCCTAAACTTTTCCGTCTCCCCTTCCTAGAAAATGGATATAAATGGAGAAGGGGAAGCAGTCACCTTAGACCATAAAGCCACGAGTCAAAGACAGCAGAGCCACAAGATAGAAGAACTGAGTCCCTGCCACCCTGAGCCACAATGCTAGCCCTGGACCGCTTACATTTAGACTGCTAACTGAGGAGGAGTGAACAACTGCCTGGTTTTAGCCCACTGTTATTTTACAGTTTGAGTTACAGCAGACAAGTTTATATCATCTTAAATTCAGGCCATGTCTATCACAATAAAAAATGCACGTAGGGTTTGATCCTGCAACTCTAATTCTCGGTCCCTCTCCTAGGGAAATAAATAGTCATACTCCTACACAAAGGTATTTACTGAGTCACTGCTTCAAATAGTGGAGAAGTGACACTAAGGAAGTGTCTACCAGTGTGGGAATAGTTAGGTGAGCCATGATTATCCATATCATGAAAGACAAGGCAGCACCGAGAACAAATGAAAAAGAATTACATGTGCCAACACAGAAAGATATCAAAGACATTTTTAGGAGCAAAAAACAAGCAAGCTGCAGAAAAATATGTAGAGTATATCATTTAGGTAAATAGAAAAACATAATACACTTATAATTTATATATACACATATGTATTTAAAATTTTACACTTGATCTTAGCCAAAAGGCTGAGAAGCGATACATTTAAAATTTTAGAAGGCTAGGTGGAATACTGTAAACAGTGGTCACTTTTAGGAATGGGAGACTTTCACTTTTTCTCATTTTACTTCTGTATCTTTCAAGGCCTTTGTTATCAATTTTTATAAGAAAGTCTTTGTATATTACTAGTGTGATAAAACCTTTTTTTTTTTTTTTGAGTAATAGACATTCTGTGGGAGTTCTGTTTAGTAAAAAGTAAAAAAGCAGAAAGTAAATTACTCATAACTTCATAATTAAGAGGAAGCTACTTCTAAATGTTTTGGCATATTTCCTTCCAGTCCTTTTTCTGAACATTTTACATAGTTGAAATATTTTCTCTATGTAATTTTGTCTCTATTTAGTTTTTATCATAAGCATTTGCTCTAATATTAAAAACTCCCTGTAGACATTTTCAATGGCCAATTTTCCATGATGCAGCTGTACCATAATTTATTCTACATGTTCCTGTTTTGAGCACTTGATTATTTCTAGTTTTTCACTATAATGAAATTATAATGAACAGCCTTGTGCATAAAGCCATATTTTTATTTCCTTGGGCTAAATTCCCAGGAATGAAATTACTGTGTCAAAGGGCATGAACATTTTAAAGTACTTAACACGCATCCAGAATATGGATGCCATCAAAATGCTCATTTTCCTAGATCTCCACCAGCACCAAATACTCTCATTAAACAAACTGTGTTAATTGTAATTCCTTTCTCTGAGGTCTCCAAGCCTGAGAAAAGAACGCAAAGCCTTAAGTCAAATGGTGGTGAGCCCACAGGAAGAATATAATGAGAAAGCAATCAGGCTATGTCCTTTTTCTATCTGTCCGTACGTTCGCAGTCCATGGTTGCTGGCATCTTTCCTGCACTCCCACTGAACAAACACCCCTTTCATCACATCACTGTTACTGATATTCACTCAACCAGACCAGTTATTCAACCAGTTACTGATGTTCACTCAATCTGCCTGTACGCTGACACTACTTTTAGAAATGTTTAGGTGCTATGGACACCTCTGCAGCGCTCATTTCTCACAGCAACATTCTCCCTGGGTTCTGGCTTGGCCTCAATTCTAAGTCCACCTTTTTTTTTTTCTTTTTAAAAGAGAACCATCTTTTTTTTTTTTTTTTAAATCTCAACTTACTATTGTTTTTAAATGTTGTCCCTTGGAATACAATACCTGTCCCTATGACCTCTAGTTTCCCTGATTTCTGGCCCCTTTGACTCCTCTCCTGCTTCCTATGCCTTCCTCCAAGTGCCCTGACTCCCACCCAACCTGGAAAGGTATCACCTTTTTTTGCTAGCATCCTCCTCAGGGAGTTAACTTTTATTCTAATGTTGGCAGACTCTCTATTACAGTGGTCTTAACCTTTTCTGTACCTAAGACTCTTTGGCTATTGGGTGAAACCTATGGACCCCTTCTCAGAATCATGGTTTTAAATGCATATAATAAAATACCTAGTATCACAAAGGAGACCAGTTAAATTGAAATATAGCTGTCAATGCTAAGTGAAATAAGCCAGAAAGAAAAAAAAAAACCAAGAACTACATGATTCCACTCATATGTGGAACAAAAAATTGAAAGCAACAAAGGAACAAAACTCATGGACACAGTCAATAATTGAGTAGTTACCTGAGGGTAAGGAGGGTGGTGGGTAGGGGAGAAGGTACAGGGACACAAATATATGGTGATGGAAAAAGAACTCACTCTGGGTGATGAACACATAATGCAAAGCATGAAGGATGTAATATAGAATTGTGCACCTGTAACCTATGTAATTTTTATTAATCAATGTCACCCCGATAAATTTAACAATAAAATTTTTTTTTTTGGAGGGGGGGGTAGTTCCCTTGCTGGGAATTGAACCCAGGCTACCTTGTTGAGAGTGCTGAAGCCTAGCCACTACACCACCAGGGAACTCCCTAAAATTTTTTTGAAAGAGAAGAAATATAGCTGTCAAAATATTTTAAAAGCAAATTTGTGATATTATGATATATGCACTTCATTAATATTTTCTGTAGTTAGATCTAATGGCAGATTAAATAATGACCACAATTTCAAAGTAGTGATGAACATAATGCTGAGATACTTAAAACAACTTAATATGGTGTGAAAATACTTGGCAATTAGTAACAAAGACAGGTACTGCTAATATTACTGTGCTTTGTTGCCTATATTCATTATTGTAGGAAATGCTAACTTGAATTAGGAGTCACTAAAAATAAAAGTACAATTATTTTTTCCATTTCCATCCAAGGATCTCCCTAGGGCCTGGCTCCTCTTGTACTTGTCCTTTTCCTGATCCACAGTACAGCTCACAAGAACTCTTATACCTTCCTCCAGGGTCTACTGTAACGCTCAGTTGTCCACATTATCACTTAACATTAAACTTTTTAACTTCACTCAGTGGAAAACTTTCCTTTTTTGTTCAAACTGCTCTTGTTGGCAAAGAATCTCATTCCCACTCTCAATCAACTTGCTGGGTGAGGTCAAATCGCTATCCTATTTCTTGAGGACATACCTCATTGACTCAGAACCAGCCACCATCTTCAAAGGAAAGGAAACTGAAGGAAATGATATTTGCTTAGCCTTGTCTAGAACATAAGTGAGAAAATTCCAGGGCTGTGGAGATTCCACGGGAACCTTTAGAGCTTCAGTGATCATCCCACTTGTCCTCACAGCCAGTGGTTCCAGCCAGCCTGCAGAAGCTGAACTGACTGCAGGAACTCTTAGAAATACTGGGGCCCAAGCCTCATTCCTGGAGTTTTGAATTCTAAAGGCCTTCGACGGGATCTGGCAATCCACACTTTTCAACAAACGTCTCCAATTCCCGCAGGCAACCACATTTGGGGATACCATGAGAGGAATTAAAAAGCTCCTGAAGAAATAAAAACACACTTTGGATGTAAGCCTAATAATGAGATCCCAAGGAAAGAAACCCCTAGATGTCAAGTGGAGAGTGACTTCTCATTAAATAAAGGTAAATCTGTAAAACAGAATACCCTGCAGCCAAGTTATTATTTTAATGTTTTTAAAAATTTTACACATGTAATATGGAAAACAATTTAAAAATGGAGGAAATGATGTAGATCTATACTTTCTGACATTCTAGAACATTCACTATACTTTGTAAAGTGATAAACAGAGATTACAAAACAAAGTATACAAAACGGTTCCATTAACAGTTACATACACACAACATTTATTTATTTATATAGATTTGCATAATGAAATGTCTGGAAGGAAATATATCACTTTTGTGTGGTAAGATGTCAGGTACCAAATTTTCTTTCTATTTATTGGCATTTTCTAATGTTTCTATAATGGTTACATATACAAACAATTGGTAAACAAAAGCAACCAACAAAGGGGTGATCTCTCCAGAAGAGGTCATTCTTTGCTGGGATAGGATCTACCTGTAATTTCCAATTCTTCTAGCCTTGACAGAAACCTCCCAGAAGCCTGGATGTAATTCCACCCCTGACCAAATTAACCTCCCACCTCCTCCAGGGGAGTGAGGCTCAAGCGTGAGAAACCACTCTGCCACCTGGTGGTCATGCCTAGGAACGCACTCACCCCTCCCACGGTAGGCTATAAATGAGAAAACCTGCCCAATACATTGATAACTTTGGGAAAGAAATAAAGAGGTAGGAACTGAATGATGACGGCTTGTATCTAGTGCAGAGAAGAGGCACGGGTGGGCCAGGGGGACTGCAGATTTGCTACAAAGCCAGCTGGTGGGAGCACCACGCATGCCATGCAGTCCGCTGAGACACTAGAGTTGTGAGAAGACAGCTTGTGGGGCAAGCCACAGAGGATTCCAAATTTATGGAAAGAGGCAATGGCTTTCCCAGAAGAAAAGCTGGAAATGGCTGAAATAGCAGGACAGGGCCTGGCCCAGGTATCTGCTGAGAATCTACAGATTCCAAAGGAAAAAGGCTATGGCAGAGAAATTTGAGCTGTGGGGAAGTGGGGGAGGGGGATAGTAGACAAGGGGCCAGGGGAGACGCAGGGATAGTGGGTAACAAGCAAAGAGACTTTGGTAAGGAAAAGGTACGGGGGAAACCCACTAGAGAATGTCCAACAGATGGAAGAGCTGAAGAGGAAGAGGGAGAACATCAAGTTTAATAATCACCGTAACGGTAGTATCCTTTATTAAGCACTTACTACATACAAGACAGGGCCCTAGATGCTTCACATGTACTTGTATTAACTCATTTAATCTACACATCAACTCTATGATACCTATTACCTCCATTTTACAGATGAGGAAACTGAGGCACAGAGGTTAAGAAACTTGCCCAGGCTCACAGAGTAGTGCCTGGCTGGGATCTGAACCCAGGCACTGGTTCTAGAGCTTGTGTTCATAACCACTACACTATATACCGCTTGCCTTGGAGTGAGAAGAGGAGTGGAACATAATGTAGAAGGAACAAAAGAAAAGAAGTCATAAAAGAGGCTATTTGAAGGAAATCTGAACAAGCGGATTAATTTTACTCAGTAATAACAACCAAGTACAACCAAAGATAGGACGTATAATAATTGACAGCAAAAGAACTTAAAGGCCACATAAAGTAGATACTATTAAATAATATACTGTGTGTAGAATTACTTAGCAATACTAGAATATTTTTTTTTTGCAAATGTAAAGTGTATTCTTGCATGTAAAAGTATTTTCCTAGTCAAGTAAGTACTTTAAAACAAATCCTTGCTGTTTTGAGAATCTGTGAGGTATAAAAGCAAAACAATTCCCCTGGTTTCAATACAAATTTTCAAAGGCATGTCCTTTATGTACTTGTTCACATCCAAACTTACTCATCCCTGGCATCAAAGAACCCAGTGCATTTAGCAAGTTTCCCCTCAGAGAAGGCCATAATGAGTCCCCCTTTATGGCTTTTTTGGTTTACGTGTCTAGGAATCAGGTCTTTTCTCATACCAGCCTGCTTTTGGTCAAAGTCCAGGGCTTCTCCCTCTGAATCCTTCTTTTGGGCAGAATTTAAACTGGCAATTCACTCAATATTGGTAAAGATGGGGACTGCGTTTAGGTAACGTGCCACAATCCTACCCATGAGTTCCTGCAGAAGTGGTGGGTGGATGCCATCTGGTTCAGGGGATTTATTTACATTTAGTTTGCTATTTAGGCTTGGAACATCCCACGGGCTTAGCACTGTTTCATTTAATAACTCTGACCTGTTTCCTACAAAGGACATTTTCAGAGTGGAAATGTCTCCAAGGTTTTCTTCTGTAAGATGAAAGCAAAGGATTCTGAGACCAGCTCAGGTTTAGAGTCATCAGCTGGTCCCAATGACTTCCTTGCCAGTTCCTGCTTTATGTAGTAAAAGGAATTTTGATTATTGGTTCTTGGAATCCCCTCAAAATCAGCTGAGACACCTGAGGCCTTGTGGTACCTATTCTCACATCTTTATGGGGTCCTATGCTCTTCTGGGCTCTCAGATGCTGTCCTGAGATGACTTTTTAGACTATAGGGTGACCTGGCATTTGCTCAGGTGCCTGTTCTGACTCGGGCACACACTTTTTCAAGCTACACTGTTATAATTAAGTTTCCAGGCTTCCTGTGGGTTACTTTATTCTGTACAAATTTTCTTTAAAAAAAGAAAAGATTACAAAGTGCAAAATGTTAGTTTCTCATTGTCAATGATTCAAGGAAACAAGGTGATGAGTCCTGGGTGGGGCTGGCGACTAAAAGCCAGGCTCAGGAGTGGGCCAAGAGGCACTGGTCTGCAACCTCTACTAGCAGGTGACCGTTCTCAAGAGCAGCTCCCACCTGCCCCTTATCTGTAAGCTGCTCATTCACTGCATACTCCAAGGTATGGGTCCCCGGCGTAATGTCCATCTTGAAACACGGAAAGGGATCACAGAAGCTTAACCTTGATAAGACTTGATCTTGATGGACAGGTCAATAGGGTGGCTATGCAGCAGTGTGAACAGTGGGCATGAAGGCTTTGGCTACTCTGATCTCAGGCTTGCCACCTGGACCCAGGCTCGCTCTACTACATTCAATTCTTCTAGTCTCAGTGGAAGCTCAGCATCACTGATGGAATGAGTTAAGATCGAAGACCTCATGCATATGCATGCTCACAGGTGCTGTCCGTAACTTGCTTGTCCTCTTCCCCCATGGTCAGAGCTACTCCCCACAGCACTCACAGATGAACAGGCTAGCACTCTCCAGGAGGCAACCCCATCCGACTGCCACCCACCATCTTAGAACCACTGCTGGCCTATACAAATTTCCTGTACGCTGTTTTCCTAAGTGCCCACAGTTTGGCATAGCTCATGTTCTAAACATACACTGAAGTTTTGATTTTTTTTTTTTTTTTTTTTGCTTTTTGGTATGTGGGTAGCTCCCTGACCGGGAATCGAACCCAGGCCGCAGCGCTGACAGCGCCAGCGCCGAAGCCTTAAGCCACTACACCATCAGGGAACTCCCGAAGTTTTGATTTTTTACGGTGTTTCCCATCTCCCTCCCAGCAACACTTTTTGTTTGATTGTGTTACATGGTGGTGCACTGACCCACAGAGGGCCTGCCACACTCACTCGCTCACAGAACTCACTCAGATTTCTGTCTTTCTGGGCTTGACACTGGGAAGTCTTCCCCCAAGTATGACACCCTTGCTTGCCACAATGGTGTACTCTACAACTGAGTGTCAGGAATAAAAACATGTTTTCTAAGGACCTAACTCGGTGGCTTTCCCAGTCTGATTTAACATTTCAGGCTCAGCCCTGACCAAAGGGCAGAAGCTGAAAAGTCCACTTGCGTTGCTATGTTTTTGTTATTTAACAATGGAATGTACACCCTGTGACTTGGCTGGCTTCTGGGGTGGGACCAAGGCATCCCTCCTCATTCCATCTTCAAAGAGTTAGCAGTGCAGGTCAAGGCCCAGACATTACAGGGCCAGGCTTTAGGGCTGGGGCTGGTGATGTGACAAAGGAAGGGGGTAAAAGTTTCCTGTTTTAGAATTAAGCCCGATCCCCTTCCCGTGTCTTCTCCAAAACCAGTTCTTGCAGCACTCTGCCCTCATCTCCTCTGACACTACAGCCACACTGCCTTCTCTTGCCTCTTCCCTCCCCCAACACCTCAACCTCTTACCCCTGCAGGGCCTCTGTTCCTCTGCCAGGAAAACCCTTCTGTAGACCTTTGCGTGGCTGGCTGCAGCTGCAAGGTCCTCTCCTCTATCTCACCATCAGGGAAATAGAACCTAGCACAGTGCAGGCTAGGGGCAAGCATGGAAGCTTGCTGTTGGCATGACCTTTCGTCAGAGTGGGGATAGGGGGACTCTCAGCTCTCACAAGCTCAGCCTATTTCCCTGAAGAGTCCCTTTTGCAAACCTCCTCCTTTCATGACCCAAACCAGCCTTGAGAGGCCCCCTTGGGCAGGTAGGTACAGCACTCTTCAGGCTCACAGCTGCAGGAGAAAAGCCCCCACTCCCTCCCTCAGCAGTTCACAACTACACATGGAGGCCCCACTGGTGATGAATGAGGGCGCTCATGTCCAAAGCCAACATCACTGTATCTGACCACCATTAAAGCTTCCTTTTAGCCAGGAAGGTTTTCCCCTGTAACTGCTCACGCCCCAACACTCAGTGCTGCACTACCTCTTGCTCAGCCAACACCTTCACATCTGATTAGTTCTGACTTGTCAGCCCCGAATCCTAGTGGTTACATTTTTTCCTTCAAGTCCCAAGTTGCCAATATCAAGATCCTCGCTGGGTACCAAGATTCAAGTAGAATCATTTATTCTTCAGCCTTCCCCCATAAGAAAAGAAGCTTTTATCCATTTCAATCCGGGAAAAGCTTACGTGATCAACAGTCCATCTGGTAGGTAGATTTCAGTGGTGCTACATTTCCTCCACCATTTATGTTCTTCCCAAGCTTTCAGTGGTGGCCTCATGACAAATTCAACACGTGCCCTTCTCCTATCATGCACTCTTCTGTCGTCTTTTTGTTTTAACTTTTAAAATGTGATATAACTTGCTTACAGTAACCGGGGGCTCTTGCCACAGCTGGGGTCAGCCCTTTGCCCCTGCACCCTCTGATACCTCCTCTCCAGCCCCATTTGTTCATCTAGCTTGGCAGTTTCACCCAGGACGAGTTTACTCAGGCAAGTTAACAACCACTCAGATCTGGGTCTCTAAAGCTCTGTCTTCCCTTTACTGCTTCCCAAACCCAGAAGTATACTTCGGGGAATATTAATAATGATGATAAGCTCACTGCAGGGAGCAATAATGATAATGAGCTCAGTGTTTTGAGGGCTAGAGGCACAGTACACCATTCTAACCACTTCATGTGTATTAATTTGTATAATCCTCATAATAGCCCTAGGAGGCAGGTGCTCTATCCCCATTGTACAGGTAAGAACACTGAGGCGTAGAGAGCCATTTTACTCACTAAGGCTGCCCACCTAGAAAAGTGACAGAGCTAGGATCTGACCCCAGGCAGCCCAGCCCCAGAGACTGTGGCTTAACACTGTACTATTCTGCATAGCCCCCAACTTTAGAAGGCAAGTTGCTGCTTCCCAGCACCCTCCACTGGCTCCCCCAAAAGCAGGATCTCCTTCCCTGCCCGTTAAGGGTGATAAAAGGCTAGTCTGCTGGAATTGCCACAACTCTGACTTTTATGTCTGCAGCTATTCCACCTGGTTTTCTTGAGTCACTCTAGCTTTTAGCTTGCAAACTTCTTTCTCCCAGGCTGAGTCCGTGTGACTCCCTGGGATACCTGCACTCACTGACAGAGCTTCCTTTGCAGGCAGCTGTTTTCTATGCAGAGGTCACGGGTCAGTATCTCACCACCTCAGGCAATGCGCTGTACCCGTGTTCACACCTGTGCCACACTTTCGTCTCCTAAAGGACACCTCCTGTCTATCCTAACACAACCAGATACATTTTTTGCTTTTATTACTCACAGAATTAGAGAACTTTGGAGCTGGGAGGAACTTTGCAGATTATCCAGTTTCACTGCCATTCTATTTTGTCTAAAAGAAAAGAGGTGAGACTCCTCTCTAAGTAGGACCGACTGGGGTGTTAACCCAGCAGCAGTCAGAAAGCCCCACTGTTATTCTGTGGGTTATTGTAAAAAGACCTCAAACCCATCAGATAATCAAATATGCTACCTAGCATAGAACATCTCCATGTTTAACACAGTTTTAAAACCACAGACTATTGTCCCTTGCTCTGTCGATACTGTGAATTGTTAAAAGCCGTTCCAAAAATCACCTCCACGTCTCCAAGCTAACCACATGTAACAAGGCCCTGGGTCTGACTCGCTCACGATAACTAAATTAGAGTTCATGCTCTCGATGGCCTGGCTCCACCTCAACCACGTTATCACAGTGACAGCTCACCCTGCACATGGCCACTGCAGTCCCTTGAGCTCGTTATCCTAGGATGTCACATGTGCTGCTTGTTAGCAGAAGCCGAGGCTCTTCCAGCTGTCTAAAGCCTTGGCACCACAGCTGGCATCTACACACAGAAGCCCACTCTTTCCTTTTCCTTCCAGAGTCTGTACTTGGGCAAGTCAGGTCCTGCCTTCCCATCTATCTGCTGAACGGGCTTCTGTTCCTTCGCTACCTAACACCAATTACAGGGAGGTACTGCTCGGGGATCCCACGGAGATGTGCTGCTCTTGAGAACATCTGTGTTATTAGTTACAACTTAGAAAGCCTTCAGCCTTCTCTGGCTTTCCTCCCCTTGCTTTTAAAGGAAATGCATGCCAATTAAGAAAACAAAAACCAATACAGTAACTCTCAGTTTAGAAATGTACAAAGCAGAAAAACAAGGGCCTACTACTGCCCTCAGAGTTAATGACTATGAACAACCTCCGGGCCTTTTTCTCCACAGACTACAGAGCCTGCAATCTCTCCTCAACGCCCATCTCTCCAGTCCAGGTCCCCTGGAGCAGCTGCCTGGCATTCCATCACCTACCATTTCCCCTTCCTCAGTGCTCTTCACATCCCCACCCAGAGCTTCCAGGATGCTGCCCTCTCACTGGCCATCCCATCTGTCTCCTTTGCTCCATCCACCTCTTCTCCCTGGCCTCTTTGGGCAGGAGTGAGTCAGAGCTCAGGTCTGCTCCTCATCTCTGCTCTGTCCACACTCCCTTCCTTAGGGATTTCATCTACTATCCTGGCTTTAAGGACCCTTTATCCAAAGACTCCTAATCATGTTATGTCCAGACTAGACCTTTCTCTTTCGAACTCCAGACTCCTAAGATTTCTTTGCCTCTTCTACATCTCCATGGGAATGTCTAAGGGCAGTTAAATTTCAACATGCTCAAAACTGAACTCCAGAGCTTCCTCTACAAACCTGCTCCTCTTAAAGCCTCCTCATAAACTGTAAAGTCATGCTGACTCATTCCTTTCTATTATACTTTATACCCAGTTCATCTGGAATTCCTGTTGGCTCCACTTACAAAATATATGAAAGACCTGGCCACTTGTCACACCTCCATTGCCACCATCCAGGTCCAAGCCACCCTCATGTCTTACCTAGAGACTACAATAGCCTCTTCGCTGGTCTCCTGCTTCCATCTTTGCCCACACTACAGTCTACATATAATAGAAGCCCAAGTGATCCTTTGAAAATATGTCAGGTCATGTCCCTCCTCAGATTGAGAGCATCTTACAAATCTACTTCCACTCAGAGTAAAAGCCAAAGTCCTTCCAGTGTCTACAGAGTCTCTGTGATCTGGGTCCCTTGCAACTCCTCTGGCCTCACCTCTTCCTACTCTTCCTCTGGGCCGCTCTGCTCCAGGCCACACTGGGCCCCATCACGCTGTTGCTTTAAGGCCTTTTGCACTAGCTGTTCCCTCTGCTTAGACATTCCTCCCCCAGAAGTCCATGGGCAGGCTCCTTTACCTTCCCCAAGGCTTTGCTCAAATGTCACCTTTTCAGTGAGCCTATTCTGATGACTTTATTTGAAATTGCAACCTGTCCCTTCCCTACCATCTAATAATCCCTTTATGCTGTCTACATTAAAAAAAAAAAAAAAACCTTTTTCTTATCACCTTCTAAGATTCTTTTAAATTTACTATGCTTTTATTTATTGTAAGTCTCTTCCAAACTAGTATGTAAACTCTATAAGAACAGAAGTATCTGCCTGTTTTTCTTTCCAATATACCCTATGCTTTTAACAAGGCCTAGCATGTGGCAGGCATGCAACAAATGCTTGTCAGTGACTGAATGAGAGGTCTCTTAGCCTGCCCAGCAGCTCTGCAGCCTTTCTGGTACTAAGACCCTCTCATATTGAAGAGCTCTGAGCCCCAAGGACTTCCTGCCAATTGGGAGTGGCCACTTCTTCTGAACATGGTTTCTCCTTTCCTCCTTCCAGCCAAGTACCTGCTATGGCACCTTCTGTCTCTATGGCCCCACCCATTCTGATGCTCATCCGCAGCCCAGGCCAAGCTCCTGTCCACTCACCTGAAAGTCCTCCTCATCCAAGATCTCTTTTCTCCACTTGATCAAGAAAGCTGCACACACATAGAGATGAAAGTGGGAGAATCCTTCTGGCTCAGACTGGGAAGGCAAAAAAATCAGAGTCAGGTCTGTAAACCCTGACAAGGAGCTGGCTCTAGTCCTCTTAGTTCCCAGCCTTCTGCAGGGTGGGAAAGCAGCATAGCACCCTCTCATGGCTGGGTAAACAGAGGCTTGAAAAGCAGAGGCTCTGCCCATGAAGCTAAGGCAGGCACAGAATGAGCGGGGTTGGGGGGGGTGGGGAAAGGGGGGTGGGGTGGGGTGCACTTCTGAGCAGCTATATTCCATACCAGCACAGGAAATGGGCACCTCAGGACAGTCTGGCGTGGAGAGGGACGGGAATCTCTTCATACCTGGTATGTGTCCCACAGGCGGATGGTGCAGCGAAGGGGAAGCTCCCGCATGAGCAGGTTGTTCATCCAACGGAAGGCAAACTGCAAGTATTCTACTTCGTACCTCCTGAAGTGATTATGTACCTGCTCTGAAACAGGAAGAGTCATTGGCCCTGGGAGCACAACCTACGAGATCGGATCAGGCCTCGAAAAAGTCACATGAGCCAAAAGGGCAGTTTCCGTTTCTTTTTGCCGCCTGCCCCTGGGGAAGCCTGACAGAGGGGCCACACCAGCATCTGAATGACCTTCATGTCTGATTCCGCATCTCAGAGCAACACAGCATGGCTAACTCGGCCTGCACACAGAACTATTTCAACACCCCACAGTGATGTTCTAGGTGCCTTTCTTCCTCCACAGGGCTGCTCTTGCCACACAGCAGGAGATAGGAGGCTCATTATTACTCATCAGAGAAGAAGCTAGAATGGAAAAGAACTGGGGGTCACCTTGGCCACCTTCCCGCTGGGGAGGATTTCCTCTTTAGCATCTCTGACAGATGGCAGCCAGCAGGGACTTCGACCCTGCCAGTGAGCGCGTTTACTGACTCCACTCAGGGCAGTGTCTCCCACTGAAGTATTAACGAATTCAAGAGCAAGTGCTTTGCCATATTCAACAGAAACTAGCTCCCTCCTACCTCCCACCCCTTGGTGTTCATGTGACATTCTAGAACAACCCCCAAAACAAACCTGACACCTGTTCTACATGACAACCCTTCAAATAATACTTAATAGAATTTTTTTTTTAAATCACTATCCTCTTTAATTTTCTAACTATAAAATAGGGATAGTCACTCATATACCTCGGAAGGTTTGGGAGAGGATAAAATGAGAAAATACAAGTGCTCACAATAGCACCTGGCATGTGGTAAATAGTACAATTTTTGAAAGAATAACTATTAACAATGGTCATTTCTGAGGAGTAGAATTTAAGGAAGGGGGAGGATTTTTACTTTACTTTGTGTTTTTCTGAATTGTTTAAATTTCTGTAATAAGTATTACTTCTATAATTCAAAGAATAAAGATGTGTACATTTAAAAATCCACTCTCCTAAGGAGTTCCCTGGAGGTGTAGTGGCTTAAGGCTTCGGCGCTGGCGCTGTCAACGCTGGGGCCTGGGTTCGATTCCCAGCCAGGGAGCTACCCACATACCAAAAAGCAAAAAAAAAAAAAAAAAAAAAAAGTCCACTCTCCTAAAGTACTATGCCTTTATTTATCAGGTATGTGTGAAGGCAGAAAAAGTAAGGAAAGGGCAAACAGTGGCAGAAACCAGTCTCTACTGTCTAGAACCTGATCCAGGACCAGCCTCTGTCAGCCAGCTTAGCACCCCTGCCCGTGCTCTGTACCAGGACCCAGGTGAGGGACACAAGAGATCTAGATGTGGGCCCTGCCATAGGGCTAACAGCTGGGTCAGGGTGGTAAGAGGAAAAAAACATCCCACACATTATGTAAAGGAAACAACTGTAAGTAAGTAAATTTTCAACTCAGCCGGTGCTAGAGATCCCACTTAATAGACCTTGCTGTTAGGTTCTATGTGTTCTTTGTGAAACTTAACTCTGACTTCTCTCCCTGGGCCTCAGTTTCTTTATCAGTCAATAGCAGGGCTTCCTGAACATTCCGTTACTCCAAGCCAGAGCCAAAGAATTACTATAAGGCTCCTGTTCCTCAAAGACATTCTGCTTTAGGAAGAGCCATGCCTCATTTCCCCTGGCCCAAATAGGTCACAGGGAGCTATGGGAAGTCCTGCTAGGGTATCAGCCAGACTTGAGGACCCTGTGTCAAGCCTGGGAGTCCCGAGTTATACCACCACTTGAAGGACAAGGTCAGACTACAGACTTGATGTTAAAAGCAATGAGGAGGAACAGGAGGTTTGAGAGCAGAAGAGGGATGTGACCAGAACAATGCTTTAGAAAGATGCAGTTGTGTGACAGAAGGTTTGAAAGAGGAAAGAATATGGAGGAGGCATGGCTGTACCACAGCAGTGACTAGGAAAATGGAGAAGAAAGGGTGAATTTGAGGAGAGATGCTGAAGGAGAACTGGGAGAACTTGGTGACAGAAAACTCAGGAGAAAAAAGGATGATATAAAAGCAGAATTCTCACCTCACCTTCCTGTTTAGATCTGGAAGGATGCTGGTGCCACCAACAGCATAGAGTAAACTGGAAAGGGTCATGGCTAGGAAGGGTCATGGCTAGGAAGGGGGCTGGGGAAGGGACCCACAAGCATAATGTGCTAGCATCAGAATCATGCGCTATTGCTCAAGAACTCCTGCTCCTCTGAACCTACCATCAATCCGGCTGACAAGCTCTTCCAGTGCCTTGACCTTCTTCTGGATCCCAGGTTGTGCAAAGGTATAGTTATCCTGCAAAGGACATAGAGCCCAGGATAAACAGGGACTCCAAACAGTCATGGTACTACCCATCGAGTTCACAGAAACACATTTGAAAGCACAAGCTGTTTTTCCAAAGCAGTGCTAGTGTTGGGGGGAACAAAGGAATCTTTAGAACAGCAGAGTACAGGGAAAGCCTAACAGAGCCCTGCACTGCAGGGGCGAACCACATGGCTTGGGTACACAGCAGCAAGGAGGGACATGCTCTGATCACAAAGCCAGTGCAACATGGAGACTTCCTGAGATGCCAGAGGACACTAGACCATTGTTTTTTGAAAGTCGTAAAGCTAATGAAAGAAGTAGAAATGGATGGACCACAAAGAGGAGCAGCCATTCAGAGATGGGGGTGCTGACTGATGCAGAAGAGCAATAAGGAACCCAAAAGCCTGCAGGAAGCCCTGATCCAGGCATCCCACAAGGGCAGAACCAGCTCACCTGGATCCCATCCAGCAGCTTGCTCATGCACCAAAAGCTGTCGGCTTCAATGCTTCGCAGCATGTCCTGAGACAAATTGGTCACATCAAAGTTCTCCACATCCTCTTCTGTAAAACAAAAGGTGAAGAAAGTCCAGAGGTCTTCTCTAAAAAATGGAGAAAGAAAGATAAGAGTCTAGTCTTCAACGGGGTCCTTCAGGCGAGGAGAGTGCCAGGCTAACCTGATGCCAAAGGAACAAGGGCCTGCCTTCCTCCTCCCCTTGTCAGGTGGGCAAGCACATCCCAGGGAAGTTCCTGAGGATATCATTACAACACTGAACAGGCCATTTCTCACACCAACTCTGCTGGGTCCAACATATCCTTGTCTTGCCCTGCATCTGTTCATTCAGTTTTAGAAAAAGGTACTTCAGGCCTCATGTTCAATGAGCTACATATACCCAGCCCTATGAAGACGGTATGGAAGAATTATCTGATTTCAGAAATTCAGTGAGCTGTCTAGCATACTCATATGTAGTGAGAACAGTTGGGGATTAGATAGCCCCATGGTTCATTTATAAAGACGGAATCCCCCGATTCTAACAAAGCTGACCCACAGCCTCACCACTCAGAAGTGAGGATGAGTGTGTGAAAGAAGATGGCCAAACCTGTGGTAATTTCTAGGATTTAATTTCACCAAGTTGGTGATTCTTAAGATAGGTTCTGTAAAACATCAGTCCTATAGGAAACTTAAGAAAAAAGAGGTCCCATAGACAAATAGGGTTGAGAAATGCTGCATTATATAGTCTCTTCTTGAAGATTCACAAAGATCACAGCAAACAAAATGATTTGGGAAGTTTAAGAAATTTTCCATGAAGTAAATCTGCTTAACTTTGCTTATCCACCATTTCCAAAACTTCTTTAGCCATAGCACCTCTTTTAAAGAGGACCACATATCAGCTCTCAGGAAAACCTCACGCTAAGTAAAAAGAATGAGAAGATGTCTGGTCTGAGACAGAAGTGAGAAGAACATAAGAAGTCCTCTAGAAACTCGAAGAAGGAAAAGGCCCTGTGAGGTTTCCTTCCCTGCCTAACATGACAACCACCTCAACCCAGAGGCTCCTGTCTGCCAGTCAGAAGCCACACATGGAAACATGCAGGCCCCTGAGTTCTGCGTCCAAGGTGGCTTCTCACTTTGGACCCACCGGTTCTATTCTGAAAACTGGACATTCATAGCAGTCCCTGGTGCTGCAGAGAGACACAGGCATCCAACAAAGTATATTCAGAATCCAGCCCTTTCATTTATGAGAATTATTATTAAGATCTACAACTAAACCTCCTTGAGAAATACAACAACTTTCAGGTTCTCATCCTGCATAATCAGCATTTTTAAATGGACATAAGAACTGTAAAAACCCTTCTGGGGAAGGCAGTGTGCTTTGTCAGAAAAGCTATTAACCTGGGCACAACCTAGAAGCCCAACTCAAAGTACAGACACAGTTAATACATGTGAAATGCTAACAATGGGCCTGGCACACAGTAGGCATGATATAGTTTATTTTAGATGAAGTTTATTAGGAATTTGTAATGATATGGGAAAGTATGTCATTGTGTTAAGAGAAAAGAGCGTGATCAGGGGGATGGATCACTTCATAAATTATATAAATGACTAACCACTGTGCTGTATACCCGAAGCTAATGTAAAATAATTCTGAATGTCAACTGTAATTAAATTTATACATACATCCTGTGATTATACATATGTTATATATATATATATATATATATATATATATATATATATAGTCACAGGATAGAAAGTACAGCATAGAGAATATAGTCAATGACACTATAATAGTTATGTATAGTGGCAGATAGGGTAGTAGACTTGGTTATCACTTTGTGAGGGGTGTAAATGTCTAATCGTTATGTTGTTTTGTACACCTGAAACTAATAATAAAAACAAGGGAAAAGAGCAGGTACAAAATTATTTATGGTATACTCTTAACTACTGTGCATACAATATTTATGGGTGTTTACAAAAGAACAGTGGAAAAACAAAATATATCAGAGGGTTTGCCGTGCTTATTCCCCAGGTGGTAGGGATAAAGGATTTTTATTTTCTTTAAGCTTTACTAGACTTTTCAAGAGTTCTACAATAAGCATCACTATATAGTCCTGAAAAAAAAAAAAAAAAGAGCTACAATTGACTATACCTATCTTTTATCACCAAAAAGGAATAAAGAAGATTTTGTAAAACAACATGAAGCTTGCAGAAACTTAAGACTTCAGGTAATACACAAAGGTCTATTTGAGAAATTATACTGAGAAAAAAAAAACAACACCAAAAAAACCCTTCCAAGAAACAGCACCTTTCTTTTTTCCCTAATTTAAACACTTATTATGTAGGGCTTTTTAGGGGTGGCCATACACATACTACTAACTTAGTTAAATAATACTGGATTGTGAGACCAAGCTCAGAATTCTCCTTTTTCTTTTTGCTTTGTATTACATTTCTAAATTCCTTGCATGTGGCTGTACATACCTCTAATTCCCTGCCCCACGTGTGCCTCCCCCACTTTATGCATCCATTCCCCAGGGACAAACATCCAGGTGCTTCCAGCTCCCACTACCACAGACAATGCCTCAAGGAACTGTCCCCTTCAACCAGTATGAGAACAGCTCTGGGCCACAGGTTCAGGCCGACCTAACCCACAGGTACTGCCAGACAGACCACTTCCAGGACAAGACTCACAGCAGTACATGAGGAAAGGATGCTGTTTCCTTTGTGATGAGCAGTGCTCACTGCCCCAGGCAGTAGTAGCTCTCCCTTTATGAGAATAGAGTTGTTAAAAAAACAACTGAGGGCTCAGGACAAACACCACTCCACTACTTATCCACATTTTCTAAATGAAGATTCAGCTCCGTAAGAACTTGAAGGGTCTTTCCCACCTTGGGCATTCTAACAATCCCAGAACACTGCAGTGGAAACGTCACCGGGAATACACAAAACAGCAATGTAGAGAAAGAGCCTGGGTCCTTGAGAACAGTGAGAGCACAGCAGCCACGTCAGCCCTGGTGACCTGTGGCCTTTTTTCCAAACAGGTGGTTAAGCCAGACTGCTCCAATCCTGGCTCCATCACTAATTAGCTATGTGGCTTTGGACAAATGCCTTTACCTTCTGTACCTCAATTCCTCTTATGTTAAAGTGGTAATACCCTACCAATGTCACAGGATATTATAAGGAATAAAAAAGTTAGTATATGAAAACTGCAAATAATAGTGCTCAGCACAAAATAAGCATTACTTAAACGTTAGCTAGTATTACTGCTATTAGATGAGGAACAAAGAAACTTCTGTCTCTTTTCAGCCTCAGTTATTGTGGATCTCTGTTATTCACAGCCAAACCTAACATAATTCCAAAACTTACCTCAAAAATAAGTCAATTTTCAAAGTTTTCATTTCCTTCTTTTGGTCTTAAGGAGGAATGTCTGACAATATGAGGTCTTAAGTTGGTAAGATGCCACTCCCAGTAACTGTACCGATTCCAAACGTTAGCTGTGCAGGGAGTAAAGGGACCAAAAGAGCAAAGGCTGAACCCTCTTTGGGAGCCTCAAGCCGGGGCTATTGTTCTGCCCTTACACCCACCCACTAGCGCTTTGCTTTCACAGACAAGGGGACAGTTCACCAGCACTTCAGAGAGTGGGAGGAGAGTTTAGTTCTAGTGTTGTGCCTTCTGGGAGGATAAAAATTCACACATTGAGTCAAAAACTGTGAGCTGAGTGCACCAGCAAATAACAGCCGAGATCGGGAGGCCCCCGATTGCTCTCTGAAGGGCTTCATTCAGCATAAACAGTCTGTTGAGAAGGACCATTAAATGTCCTACTTGAGAAAATTCAACATCTAATTGAGCTGGACCGGGAAACCATGCCAGCAATGCAGTCTCAGTGAGAACAGCGTCTTTGGTTGTCATTACAGAGCATTCAGCAGCCAGGGCTCAGACAGGAGGGAATTAGATTTTAAGGGGTATTTTATGGCTATTTTATGAGGCAAAGCATCTGAAAAGAGGAAACCCAAAGTGTTTATAAAAATCAAACTGCCCACGCTGGGCTTGCTAAGACATATCCATTTATTAGCTGATAAAATGTACTTGAGTGATGGCTCCTGTCAAGTGTTTATTTTCCTGAGAATTCCCAAATCTTGGGCCTAAAATCAGCCTCACATGTACCTCAAGAACTACTTGACAGCTTTGGGAAAAACTGGTTTTGCTTTAATTGACAAGAGTAACTTGTCCATGCATTGCTCTAGGCATTTCCCAGGAACCACCTCTGATTGGAGGGCAATTTCTAGATTGCAATCTGCTCTGTCAGGATGATTCAGGCTGACTGGCAGGCAAAAGAGGATTCAAGGCATCTGACTATAGACAGCCTTTCACTTGTCCAACTTCATTCCTGTCTTTGTTTTTTTTAAACTGAATTCAGAATACCTTATATCAAGCTTGTCCAACCTGCGGCCCACGGACCACATGCAGCCCAGGATAGCTTTGAATGTGGCCCAACACAAATTCATAAACTTTCTTAAAACATTACAAAAATTATGCATGGGCCTTTTTTTTAGCTCATCAGCTATCATTAATGTTAGCGTATTTTATGTGTGGCCCAAGACACTTCTTCTTCTTCTAATGTGGCCCAGAGAAGCCAAAAGGTTGGATACCCTAGCTTACACATATTTTCTGATCACAAAAGCAAACTGATCAAAAAAAGGGAAATATAAATCTTTTCAGCCATACATCTAAAGAACCTCATAACACAGAAACTTAAATATTTCATCCAAAAAACACAAGTTTAAGAAAAGAGTCAAAGAATTCATCTAAATTGCCTGAGTATAATAATTTTTAAGCGGTTCAAGTGCTGTAAGAATATATTGTTAGGTATTCTTCTTCTTCTGGTATTGTCAGGCAGCAGTGAGACAAGGACTCCACTATAATCCTCAGTAAGGAGAGGGATGGGGCGGGGGGGCCCTTGACTAATCCCAGGAAAGTCAAACCATCTGACAGAGAAAGGAGAGTAAGGAGAGTTGTTCTCTCCTAGGGAGGTCAGAGGAAAGACTTCTTTTGAGGTTCCTACAGAGCAAGATCCAGTGAGAGGTGGTTCTGTTTCCTGAAGACCATGTTTCAGACTGTGTGAGAGGAGACATGCTGTTTCAAAGATGCAGAGAAGCAGCTGACCATGGAGCCCTTCCTGACACTATACCTGTCAATCAGGGTAGTGGCTAACAGATAAATATTAACTCAAAATGATGCATGAACTCTGGCTATATACACTACGTAGTATGGGGAGGCCTGGGTATATATATGTGTGCCATGATACTCTGGGTAAAATTAATTTTAAAAAGCATCACATTGTCTCTTTTATGCAGGTTCCTATATTACTTTTACTTTTATTTAGCAAATATTAGTGGCTGCTGGTTAACTCAGCCTCTTGCCACTGGCTACAGGACTCTAGGCTATATACAGTTGAGCTCAAACTATATCAGTATTCAGGATGTGGGGGGCAAAGGAATGGCAGGTCACACACACACTTAACTTTCTAGGACCTGCCCAAAGATCACCCACGGAGTCAGGCAGCATGTCACCAAGATGTGTATGTGAACAGGCTGTAGTAAGTCCAGGTCCCCCAAGGCCAATGTCAGATGCCCAGAGACTCCTCATCTAGCTTCAAACATCTTAAATGTGTTGGCTATCTCAACATTTCCTCTGTTGTAATTTCTCACTTATTCTTGGGGTTGATGAGACAGAGCAAATGAGTGAGTTAGCAAGCATGCACATGCCACTTGTGCCAGGTGCCAGGGACAGAGCGGGCTAGATCTCATAGTCCCAGAGATGACAAGCAACAACTTGACCTTGAAGAACTTACCTCTTACATGATGGAAAATCCAGCACTGGATATCCCACCAAATGTACATTATGGCCTCAAAAGTATCAGGTGAGAGGAGCTCAGCTCAGCACTCTGACCAGGCTGTCTCCATGTAGATGTCTACTGTGGGGAAGAGGCTCAAATGCTCCTCAACTGCCTATCATGTATGAGGCCGCTTCATCTGCATAGATGGGGCCAGGAGGCATCTTTAGGAAAGGGTTAGAGTCCCAAATAAGGTAAGTGCTAAAAATTCAGCATCAGTTCCACTCCCCAATTCCCTCCGAACCACTAACAATAGAATATGGAATATGGAATGATCTTGCTATATGGTTCAATTTATATAGTAGACTCTTCGTTAACCGGTTGCTTGAGATTTTGCCAGTTGATTGAGATTGCTGTTCACTTGAGCTCTGGTTAACGGAGAGTCTACTTACATTTATCTGGCATCTACCAATCCCCATAGGTGCCGGTTAACTGAGAGTGTACTTTATAAAGTTTAGAGCTATGCTAGGTAAAGGGGGAGGGACTGGAAGGGAACACAAAGGCACTTCTGTAGTGCTGGAAATGTTCCACATCTTGATATGGGTGCTGGTTATTTAGGGGGGATTTATCAAGCTGCACATATATGACATACGTACTTTTCAAAATATATGTTATACTTGAATATAAAGGTCACATTTTAAAAAGCAAAAAAGAAATGTCCTCTGAAGTCCGTAAGGAAAGCCCACCACTACCATGGAAGTTTGTCCAGTCTCACCCATGGCCTCCACAGGATCGGTGGGGAGAAACCAAATGCAGAGATGGACATAAGGTACAGAACGAGGCCTCCTAGGCACTGGGGGCACAGAGCTGGAGTATAAGCCACACTAACACAAGAGGAGACGTGGCAACAGGGCCCATGGTATCTGGGTATATGGGGCGTTATCAACAATTCCCTTTCTCTGAAAATGTGAGTGTTAACTATCAAAAATGAACTGCATGGCTTGTCCCCTTGGCTCCTTCAGGACTTTGTTCAAACGTCCTCTTCTCAATGTGACCCTGATTCACCACCCCTTTAAAACCTGCTCCTGTTCACACTCCTGCCAATAGGACACATCTCTGTCCTTCCTTCTGGCTTCATTTTTCTCCACAGCACTTACCACAACCCAGCAAATACCTGTTTTTCTATTTATTAGCTGTTTCTGCTCAGCAAAATTAAAGCTGTAGAAAAGGGATTTCTTTTTACATATAATTTACACGTAGCTGACTACATATGAATGCAGTTATATTTTGACACATGTATACATCTGTGCATAAAAATGCCCCAGTCAGGAAAGAGCACGTTTCCATCACCCCGGAAAGTTTTCCCATGCCTCTTCCCAATCTCCATCAGGGTCAACCATTGGTTCTGATTCCTATTGCCGTAGATTATTTCTGAACTCCATTTAAACGGAATCATACAATGTGTACTTATTTAATATCTGGCTTCTTTTGCTCAATGAAATATTTTTTAAAGTGCTTTCTTCATGTTGTTTCCTTTATCAATAGTTTGTCCTCTCTTATTGCTGAGTACTATTCCATTGTATGAATATCCATTTTCCTATTAATAGATATTTGGGTTGTTTACAATTTTTATCTATATAAATAAAGTTGCTATGAATACCCTTGTAAAGTCTTTTAGGGACTGTAAGCTTTCATTCTCCTTGAATAAATAACTAGAAGTAGAGGCAAAGATTTTTGTCTACTTTGTTTATGGTTGTACCCATGATGCCTAGAGCAATGCCTCGCACAGAAGAGGTGCTCAATAAATACTTGCTGATGAGTGGTGGTACTCCATATCCATCCCTTTGGGAAAAAAGAACAACAGAATTTTTGGCTAACTCAGCACAGTATCAGAATACTGTAATTTACTGCCCTCCAGTGGCCAAGGCAGCAAAAAGCTGTACTAATTCCTGAATATCTTGCAAAAGTTACCACCAACTTTTCATTCTCTCATTAATCTAGACTTGTGGAATGTGTATTTTGGACACCAAAATGAAAGCACTGGGAATATAAAGATGTTTAAAATAGTCTCTGGCCTTAAAGAATCATACAGTCTGGTGGTAGAGGGCAGAAAGGAAACACAAACAATAATTTGTGTTGTGGTAAACTGCTACAAAGAAATGTACAGGGGGGGCGGGCAAAGGTGGGGAGAAAGTCTCAGGAAAGGCTTCTAGAAGGAAGGGGAGTCTTAAGGATGCACAAGGATTAGCCTTAGGGATAAAGAGATGGTGCAGGACAAGGTTTTGGATTAAATTGTTAATCTTGGATTAATGAGTTTAAGGGGTGAAGCAGGGCATAGATCACACAAGGGCTTGTACAATAAGCTGGAGATACTGGATATATTAACCTGCAGGTGATGAGATGCTACTGAAGGGTTTTACAAGGAGCTGCAAGGGCAAGTCTGTGTTTAAATGGTGTGAACGATGGGTTTGAAGGGAATAAAATCAGAGACTGGCCATTTCAGCAATCCAGGCCTAACCTAGGGCAGTCACAGAACCAATGGAGAGGGAAGCAAATTTGAGAAATATTTAGGACATAAAATCATCAGAGCTTTGTAACTGATTGGGTATGGAAGCATGAAAAAAAAAGGAAGTATCTCTGACTTCAGTGACAGGAAATGCTGCTAAGAGAAAAGTGTGGCTGTATATGGGGAGGAGAGGAGTCAGTCAAACACTGAGCCTCAGGAGCCTAAGAGCAGCAGGGACTGCCAGCTGTCCACAATTAACTGTTCCCCCTTCCTCATTGGTGGGAGGACCCCTAAGGGTACTGGCCACCTGGGATACAGACTGTGTTTTCTAGCCTCACCTGCAGAGAGTTATGGCCACAAGACTAAGTTCAGACAAAAGAGACTCAAGCCCAAGAATCATGTACTTCAGAAATGTCCTTAACAGGAGTGTGTGTGCCTTTCTCCCTTTCCTCCTCCACACTGGCTAGAATACACATGTGATGGCCAGAGTACACAGCTATCCTGGATCATGAGGGCACCGCACACTGAGAATGACAGAATAACAAGAGAAAGGAGCCTGACCCCTGATATCTTTGAGGAGCACACAAGCCCTGTACTACTTACGTGCTGACTTTTAATGTGAGAGAAATACGCTTTTCTCTCATGTGTAAGGTACTTGAGGTATTTGGGGTTCCCTGTCACATGCAGCCAATGCTAGCTGATCATCTATGAAAAGTGGAAATGTCACGTAGGGAACTGGATACATGAGTCAGAGGTATGGGAAAGTCTTCCCTCCTGACAGTTTTAGTGCCACTGTGCTTCTAAACAGAACCTGAAATGAAAATCCTACTGCACTGCTTCACGTGGACGAGAAGAGGGAGAGCAGCTTGATACTCGGTGTTTCATTTGTAATGAAACCACCAGGCACCACTCTTTATCTGAAAACAGGTCATGTCACGAGCCTCACTCTTATATGATTTCTTCCTAAGTGTCACTTAAATACTTGCTGTTAAGCAGTTTATTTTGGGATGACCTCACTATCAATTACGTTTGATCTTAATATATTCAGAGCTAGATCAATAATATCACCTAAACCCAAAAGGTTTTGGAGATTAGAGACTAGATGTATTCTGCAGTCCCAGGAATCACAGTCTAGAGACTCTATCTCCCCAGGGGTGAGCCTCTAGCACTTCACACCTGGACTGAGACACAGATGGCTTATCCATAGAGGACCCACTTTCACCTGAGCAGGTGGCTTCAGCAGAAGCTGCTTGGGGGCCAGGCAGGCTACAGACAGCTTCTCTATCAACAGAGAGGAGAGTCACTGGATCTCCCTGTTTTCAACTATTTTACAACAAACACGACACAAAGCGTAAAGCAAGCTCAGGCATTAATTGATAGAAGTGATAGAGAACAGAGAGGGAGGACATGGGAGAAAGGCCAATGTTTCAGTGACAAGTGGATCCCACAGCTCTGTAAGGCAGATCCTCCCTGCCTGGCCTGTTCTATGGGCAAAGGACTTGTGACACCTCCTGCACTAGAGAGCATCATATTAGAGAGCTCATAGCAAAACACCTCTGATAGCAGCTCCCTTATTAGAATATGGCACTATCAGAGAAGGGGGAAAAAAGGGAGCATTGCTCAAACAAGAGACTTATTCTTAAAGGCCACAATGTTGTACCTACGTTCAAGGAAAGCTTGAGGCTGGAGAGAAGTATGTATGACTTGCTTCTCTGAAACTTAATTTATATCCATCGACTGATGAGCAAATAAATAGTGTGGTATATCCATACAATGAAATATTTGACCATAAAAAGGAATGAAGTACTGATACATGCAACAACATGGACGAGGCTCAAAAATATGCTAAGTGAAAGATATTGAAATAATGGCTCCCAAACTTTTTGGTCATCTGACCTTGGGCAAGTTATTTAACCTCTACAATCTTTAGTTTCTTTATCTGCAAAATGGGGATAATGATAGTACTACTTCGCAGAATGTGAGGATTAAATAAATTAATGATTAATAAGGCTTTAGCTCACACATGGTAAACATTCATGTGTAAATAAATAAATGATAATAAGCTATTATTATTTTGTTGTTATCCTTCCATAAACTGAAGACTGAAGAGGCTCAGAGGTGTCCTCCATGTACTAACTGTACACTGATATTCTTAGGTTAGACATCTGGAGATGGCTAAACCAGCCTTGCTAAGACTTCTAATTGTCCATTCCTGATATTTTAGCCACACCCTGTGTGCTCTGGAAGACTCTCTGCATATTTAAGAGGTGGCTTGCTATTCATCAAACAGAGTATCTAACTTGGATGCAAAGAATGACAGAGCTTTAACAAGTAAATTAACAGATGAAGTATTAACATTGTTCTAAACACCAAGGCCTTTGGGGATTTATCTGTTTTTACCTTAAAAATAAAGTACTATGTACTATGTTTTAAGGATAATACTAAGAGCTGAACTAGAATATCATGTCTCAAATTTGTCTTTTAAAGATTAAGTCAGAGTTAACCTGTAGGTTTTCCTGCTGGAAGTAATTGTTATGTTTAGAAGAGACAGGCAGATAATAAAAGGGAATTAAACATAAAAAAATTATGTAAGTGAAAGAAGCCAGACACAAAACACCACATATAGTATGATTCCATTTTTATGAAATGTCCAGAAAAGGCAAATCCATAGAGACAGAAAGTAGATTAGCAGTTGCCTAGGGGCAGAAGGGATAGGGGGCTTGGGGCTGATGGCTAAATTTCTTTTAGGAGTAATAAAAATATTCAGAAATCGATTATGGTGATGCTTACACAATTCTATAAATATACTAAAAACGACTGAATTATAAATTTTTAAATAGATGAATTGTACAGTATATGAATTATATCTCAATAAAGCTGCTACAAAATCCCCCACAAAACTTAATTTATAAATTTATTGCAATTCCAATAAAAATGCTAAAGGGTTCCCTATTTCCTGAATTTGGTGAGTTGATTCTAAAGTTCATTTGGAAGAAGACCCAAGACAATTTTTTAGAAAGGGTGATCAAGGAGATTGGCCCTGGAACAATAATAAAACATACTATGAAGCTCAAAAATCCAAGCTGTGTGGTACTTGCACGGAAATGAGATAAATGGAACAGAAATAAGTAAAACCATGTAAGTAAAATAATTTATATTGTATTATGAAAATGGATTTCATATTGAAGGGTTAAAGTGGAAAATTTCAGACCCTAACTAGACCTTGAAACTGCCCGAATGTGCTGACCATAGCACAGATGGCAACCTCCCCCTCCAGACAACTACTCCCTTTGTTCCAGGAAAGAGTTCCTTGAACTTGCTATACAAACTTGCTAGATTACCAAATATTATCAGCTGCTGCCAGGTGCTTGCAGTTTTTGCC